>JAJOOR010010969.1:0-34355 GCA_036250505.1 Solanum acaule
TGACTATGAAGGTGGACTATGACCAAGAATGACCTAAGAGAGGTACTTAGCTTAGGTAGTATTATGGGATGCTACCTTGGCCTTGCACAAGTATACTTAGAGGTGCCTTGTGAAGTAGTTCACTTGATTATGAAAGATTAATGGTTGAAGAATGAACTTATGTATGTCTTATGTTGACTTGACATAATACGATGTTTATGTTGGGATTATGTTATGATTATGATATTGTCTCTTATGATTATGTCTTATGTTGACTAACCATCTTGAGGTATCTTATGTTGGTATGTTAGCTTTCATACTTGGTACATTTTGTACTAACGCATATTGCCTACATTCTAACAAAATGTAGGGTTGGAAGCTTGAGTTTGCATCGGAGGCTAGAGTTTCAAGGATTCTAGAAGAAGTGAAGAATTGGTGAGTCCTCATAGCTTCAACGACGAACCCATTATGTTCCTTTATGTCATTTTATATGTTTTTAGACTTTGTGTGGGCTGCGTCCCAAGACTTTTATTCATGATATTCATAGATGGTTTGAGACAAAGATGTTAGAAAGACTTCCGCTTTTATGAAATGCTTTTCGATTCTCCCTACTTATCTATGATTTTATGTTATGATGACACTAACGGCTTGTATAAGACCTCTTCGAGGTCGAGTATGCCGTGTTACGACTAGGGGGTGCTCTCGGGTGGTTACAAACTTGGTATCAGAGTATAAAGTTTTGGGATAAGTTTTATGATGTCTCAAACCATGTCTAGTAGAGTCTTATTCATCTGTGTGAGTAACGACACATCTCGGGTCGTTACAAACTTGGTATCCCACAAACCGGGGAAGCTTAAGCGGAAATGAAAGAGGAGGTTGAGGGAAGCCACTAAATTGAGAGCTTCGCTCGCTTGTATCGGGGGGAGCTTACTTCACTTCTTTTCTTTAAGTCACTTGCCAGGAGGCCATCTCTTCCAACATTTTCTTACTTCTATCCCTTCCTAGCCTGATCTGAGAAGTGCTAATTCGGTTCGGATAGTCTATTTGGTTTTTAAACGCGATCTATTTAACTGATTAACTGTTGCACTAGTGGATTGAATAACCTTTTTTTTTAGTGCCAACAAAGTGCATGTGTTCTTGGTTAATAAAAACACAAGTATAGGCTGGAGGAGAGCATTTCGGGGTATAGGTCTAACCACCTCAACTCCCCGTTTCTGGCATGCTATAGTTATTAAAGTCTCTCGACGGCGGAGCATGTGGTTTAATTCGATACAACGCCACGTGGCGATACCCGCCAAAAGAAAGGGGGCCCCTAGCCCGAAATTCTTACTTCATTCATCACAGTTCCAGGCCCGTAGGAATGGCTTTCTCCTTCTCCAATTGTCGGGAGAGGTTTTCCGCTCCGGTCGTCCGTACTTCCCTTCGTAGGGGGGGTAGGAAAAAGAAAGAGATTAGATAACTATAGAGCAGATTCAGATCCAACCAGCAAGGCATACGGTCTTGGACACTTAACCAAGCTCTTGATCTTTCAATGCACCATTTAAGGCCAAAAAGCATGGCTCCCTTGCTTGCTTTTGCTTACCGGACAAGAAGGATTATTAGACCTATTAATTATTAATGGACTATAGCGAACCATAAGGAAGACCTCTTCCTGAATTTACAGCCAGTTCGATCTGGCAAGCCAAAGGGCAAAAAACCTTCCAAATGGAATAAGCTACTATAACTTTCTTTGTCGTCAAAGGAAAATGGAATCATACCTTAGTTCAGGGCCTTTGACGTGTTCCCCCATATATGTGGATTCTTATCTTCTTTAGTGATGTATGCGCAGATCGGACCCATTTTTCTTCAATTTTTAGAAGAATGGGAAATTTTTCTCGCAGACCTCTATTTCGGTACAACGAGAAGGAGTTTACTATGGTCAGTGCAGTGAGATTTGTGGAACTAAATCGATGGAACTTTCGATCTATCCTAATGACAATGTCGGGGCATGAGTGCCCGATCGTGAGACTACCTGTTGAACGTCCGATAGCACCTTGCTCCGACCTGAGCTATGCAACAACGAGATCTCGCCCGGTACTTTAGCGTTGGGGACAAGTAAGATTAGTTCATTCTTATTCTTACGAAGCAAATAGCATTTCCTATTGATTTGTCCCCTGGACTGGACCTATTCTGATTCTGAATTATCCGTCGCTACGCTGTTCCCAAGGACTAGCAAAATCGAAATAGCGAAATTCTTGGGTAAGAATCAAGCTACAAGTCTCGATCTGCCCTCGCTAGGAGTTAGAATTCAAAAAATAAATAGTCTCACTGTGAAATGTTCGCATCCAAGTCGTTACAACAAGAAGAGAATTAGCAGAAATCGAAAGGTTAGAATTCCTTAGAATACGAATGAGATCAAAAACGCTCTGCCGAGGCTCGAATAGTTGAGTTAGACGGGGGATAACGGTCGATGCCTTGGCATTGGCTGATTCAAGACATCCTCGCAAAGGCGCCATCTTTCTTAAGTGACTTTTATAGACCTCTTTTTCTTAAATACGATAATTGGGTTTTTGAGACCGCCGTCAACATACGCTTTCGGGAAGTTTAACCACGCGATATCTCAGTGTCCTAGACTACCTTCTTCTTTGCTGGCTTGGGAAAGACCCGCGGCCTCAATACAATTCTGGCTATCCTTTCTCTTCTTTTGTGTGCGGCCTTTTTTTGAGCCTTCGCTATCGTGGGCTAGATGGATACATCCCCTTTTTCTTCGCTCTTCCGGAACCGGTACAGAAATAGGTGGATTTGAAGAAATAGAAATGAAAGTCTAATTCCGCTAGAGAAAGTTGAATATGAATTAAACCAAAGAGGAGTTTTTGACTCAAAAAGTAGTGGCAGGAAAGGGCGATTGTGGTTGCAGTCGCCCTTCCAGGCTTGGCTCCAGTCTCTACGGGCTCAGCAGCAGCACATTCAGTAGCAGCTTGCTGGTGTCCTTTCAGGTCAGGAACTCCTGCAATAGGCAGCCAGCCTATTGGAAAAAGACTACTCTCATCCACTTTAGAGATAGGTTTTTGGTCTTAATCAAAATAGGTCAAGGGCGCGTCGGAACGGTCGGTAGCTGCTTTGGTATCTAAAAAGTCTTCATCACAAAAACTGGGGCAAAAAGAAATGGATTTTTTTTATTATTTAAAGTTCAAATAAAAATGTTTCTCTTTGTTATTTTTCAAATTAAAAAAAATAAAATTAGGGTACAATATTTCTTTATATAGATTTTTATTTTATTTTAGTTTTTTTTTTTTGTTAAAAACGTAATTAAAAAAAATAAAAATTCTTGACTTAGTTGGTACCAACATACTTAGGAGTGTGCATAAGAAAATATAAAGTGCTAAACTATTTGGCAAGACACGCCAACTTTGTTGTGACCTATAGACTTCTATTGGTATCTCTCAATATATTTATGTAATACTTGAAATTTATCTTGTTTAAAGTTAAGCCTAAAACAAATTCGACCTCATTGATTCATGTGCATTGTGTGCTGAGCTTTAGATATAAAATTCAATACCATGACTTTGTTGATCTAGAACTTGACCTACATGTTGGTTGAGGTGAAATTTTGAACAACATTTAAGTTGGGAAAGGATTATAGGCTTTCTTTTATCCGATTGTGTATTTCAACCCTACCAAATGACATGCTATCCAAAGAACTCCCATTTTGAGCCTGAAACCTTTTTATTTGAATAACCACATCTTAACATATATCCTTTTCAGTACACAAATGCACTATTCCTAGGTCCCACCTCCTTGAGTGCACTATTAATTATCGACACATCGTCAAAGACCTACGTTAGGTAACAAAGTGAAAAGGCCAAGTATGCAAAAGTTTAAAAAAATGACAAAGAAAAGCTAGAATGAAAAAATATAAAAATCTCCAATAAAAAGGAAAGAAAATGAGAAAAAGAAAAGAAAATTGAATGAGGAGAAGCTTTCAAGAAAACAAAGGTCAAATGCCAAAATGAAAAAACATTGAGAGCATTGTGCAAATTTTAAGGAGGAAATAGTCACTTTATCCCAAACGAATATCCTACCTTTTCCTAAGCCTACATTACAAGTCAATGACATGACCTATTTGATCTCATTTTGGTGTTCTCACATTAGTGGATACTTACATAAGGGCCAAGCATATGGTATCTCAATTTTATGCACTGACCATTTTTTATGAGTGTGATTGACCTCTAAAACGTCCTAAGATCAGAACACTTCTATTGTGTGAAGGAGGACTTATTTGTTGCGAGGGCACTTTAAACATGAGGATATGAATAATTATATCCCTTAATTTAGGCAAGATCAACTAATCTTGTAAATACTTAAGTATGTTTGAGATACCATATGAAACTATAGGGATTACTCAAAGTTGACTCAGATATGTCTGAAAGTAGTAGAAAGTGATTCATATGTATCATACTAATTGTTGGTACCAATTAAAGTCAAAACATAGTCAACCATGAACCGAATCACTTCTCAAAAGATGTCTTTTGTAGGAAAAATAGAGAAAAAGAAAAATATTTTTTGATTTTTATGAACTACGTTTGACCTGATTCTTGCTATACATGATATGTAGGCAGTCTTACAATAGGGCTCGATCTCACAAAATAAAATTTTATATCCTTGAAGGAATGAAATTGGATCATTTTTTTTATAAAAAAAAAATAATAAATCAAAAAAAAAAATTAAAAGAGTTTTAAAGTTCCTCAATTTAAAAATTGGGGAATATTTTTATTTTTAAAAAAATATAACTCTCATTACTAGGGAACAAACACTCTATCATTTCTCATTTCTAGGGAACAAACACCCTAGTTGCATTTTGACCTTAGGGAGCAAACACCCTAGAGATCTATCAGCTTTTATTTCTAGGGAACAAACACCCTAATTGCATATTATCTTGCATTTTTATTTTGGTACAAGTATTTCTCATTCATGTTAATAACTCATAAAAAAAATATGGTGCAAACTGGCTAAAAAATAAAAAAATGTTGTCGTCAGTCTAAACGATGATTTTGCTTAGCAAGAAATTTCTGAATATTGAGATTTAGATTAGCAGGACCTTCCTCATAATGAGATTAGCAGGACCCTCCTACATAATAAGATTTAGATTAGCAGAACCCTCCTACATAATGAGATTAGCAGGACCCTCCTACATAATGGGATTTAGTGTAGCAGGACCGTCCTAAACAATGGGAATTAGTGTAGCAGGACCGTCCTAAACAATGGGAATTAGTGTAGCAGGACCCTCCAAAACAATGTGAATTAGTGTAGCAAGACCCTCCTAAACAATGGGAATTAGTGTAGCAGGACCCTCCTAAACAATGGGAATTAGTGTAGCAGGACCCTCCAGGACAATGGAAATTAAAGTAGCAGGACCCTCTTATATAATGGGAATTAGTGTAGCAGGACCCTCCTAAACAATGAGAATTAGTGTAGCAGGACACTCCTGGACAATGGGAATTAGAGTAGCAGGACCCTCCTAAACAATGGGAATTAGTGTAGCAGGACACTCCTGGACAATGGAAATTAGTATAGCATGACCCTCCTGGACAATGGAAATTAGTATAGCAAGGACCCTCCTGCACAATGGGATTTAGTGTAGCAGGACCCTCTGAGACAATGGGAATTGGTATAGCAGGACCCTCCCGAACAATGGGATGTAGCAGGACCCTCCTGGACAATGAAAATTAGTATAGCAAGACCCTCCTAGACAATGGGATGTAGTAGGAACCTCCTGGACAATGGGATGTAGTAGGACCCTCCTGGACAATGGGAATTAGTATAGCAGGACCCTCTTGGACAATGGGATTTAGTGTAGCAAAAACCTCCTTGACAATGGGAATTAGTATAGCAGGACCTTCGTCGACAATGAGATTTAGTGTAGCAGGACCCTCATAGACAATGGAATTTAGTGTAGCAGGACCCTCCTAGACAATGGAAATTAGTATAGCAGGACCCTCCTGTACATTGAGATTTAGTGTCGCACGACCCTCCTAGACAATGGGATTTACTGTAGTAGGACCCTCCTGGTCAATGGGAATTAGTATAGCAGGACCCTCCTGGACAATGGGATGTAGCAAGACCCTCCTGGACAATGGGATGTAGCAAGACCCTCCTGGACAATGGAAATTAGTATAGCAGGACCCTCCTAGACAATGTGATTTAGTGTAGCAGGACCCTCATGGACAATGGGAATTAGTATAGCTGGACCCACATTGACCATAGTATGTAGAAAGACCATCCTGGACAATGGAAATTAGTATAGCAGGATCCTCATGGACAATGGGATGTAGCAGGACCCTCCTAGACAATGGAAATTAGTATAGCAGGACCCTCCTGAAGAATGGGAATTAGTATAGCAGGACCCTCCTGGACCATGGGATCTAGCAGGACCTTCCTGGACAATGAAAATTAGTATAGCAGGACCCTCCTGGACAATGGAAATTAGTATAGCAAGACCCTCCTGGACAGTGGGATGTAGCAGGACCCTCCTGGTTAATGGAAATTAGTATAGCAGGACTCTCCTGTACAATGGGATTTAGTGTAGCAGGACCCTCTTGGACAATGGGAATTAATATAGAAGGACCCTCCTTGACCATGGGATATAGCAGGACCGTCCCAGACAATGGGAATTAGTATAGCAGGACCTCCTGGACAATGGGAATTAGTATAGCTGGACCCTCATTGACCATAGTATGTAGAAAGACCATCCTGGACAATGGAAATTAGTATAGCAGGATCCTCATGGACAATGGAATTTAGTGTAGCAGGACCCTCGTAGACAATGGGAATTAGTATAGGAGGACCCTCCTATACAATGAGATTTAGTGTCGCACGACCCTCCTAGACAATGGGAATTAGTATAGCAGGACCCTCCTAGACAATGTGATTTACTGTAGCAAGACCTTCCAGGACAATGGGAATTAGTATTGCAGGACCCTCCTGGACAATGGGATTTATTGTAGCAGGACCCTCCTGGACAATGGGAATTAGTATTGCAGGACCTTACTGGACAATAGGATGTAGCAGGACCCTCCTAAACAGTGGGATTCAGATTAGTAGGACCCTTCAGGACAATGGAATTAGCAGGACCCTCCTACATAATGGGATTTGGTTACTTTCTCCTAGGATAAACATTTCCTAGCTTGAGACCTTTTTTCCTCCTAGGATAAGCACTTCCTAGTTTGAGTATATTTTTCTTAATTTACATTTTCTAATAACTCACAAAAAATTTCCAGTGAAAACTGGGGTAAAATTTTTATTTATTTCTTTTGTTTGTGATGGTTTTCAGGTTTCTTCAAGCGAAACATGGATTTGAAATTCAAGAACAAAGTTTCAACTCTTTTTTAGAATGATCAATCCCATGATAGCCAAAATTAGCTTCTTCAATGCATGTAGCAGCCTGACTTCCTGACATCTATTTCTATGTAGCTTCTGATCAAGAAAACATGCAATCATTCAAGAACATTTTCAAATTGTCATTTTGAAGAGTGCCAAAAGCTCACTCTAAGCGGCAAGTTATGCCTCAATCCAATTCAAGATCAAGATACTCACTCAAAAATCAAGGTGATATCTGAAAAGCCAAGACTCAAGTGAAGACTCAAGAGAAGCTGCATAGATAGGAGTTTGTACTTTTATTTTCCTTTTGACTATTAGTTTTCATTTATTTTTTTTGTAATTAAGGATAAGAGTTGCGATATGGAGCCTCGATGGAACCTCACCTAACTTCCAACTCATCACCTCATCTCCTTGAACTACACGTGACTTGATTCCCTTATAACCCGGGATATGTAGGATGTCCAAAAGAAGGACTCGGTCGCACAATTTATTTCTTTTCTCGAATAAGAGTCCGGTCAGTATTTGTCGCGTTGTCTACTTCTCTGTTTGAAAATTCTTCGTGTTTCCTGTCAAAGAGGGCAAACTGTAGATACGTAATTTTTGACCGAACTTAAGTTTTACACCATTTTTAGAGCTTAAATATTTTATAAAAATCTAAATTAAATAT
Source organism: Solanum acaule (assembly GCA_036250505.1). Taxonomy (NCBI): domain Eukaryota; kingdom Viridiplantae; phylum Streptophyta; class Magnoliopsida; order Solanales; family Solanaceae; genus Solanum; species Solanum acaule. The sequence continues at coordinate 8,003 of JAJOOR010010969.1, forward strand.
TTTGACTTTTATCTTATTTTATTAAGTTTATTTTAAAAGATTTGAAAACAACAAAAATAGAATCACTTTTTAAGATAAGTTTTATTTTCAATTGTTTTAAAAAGTAATGGAAAATGACAAGAAAAAATATATGTTTTCTTCTAAATTAGGTTTAATAAATAATAGTATTTTTTATTTTTTTAATTATAAATTTATATTAGCTTTTGTTTTTATATTAATTTAGAATATAGTTGACTAATATTTTTTATTATTATTTTACAAATAATAATTCACCTATCAATTAATCCTTGCCCCACTACTCCTCCCACTACCCTAACCCCATTACCATATTCCCACAAACCCATCATCCAAAACACCCCACTCCCCCAACACTCCCACACTATACTACTCCACAACAGACACCCCTATATTACATACACTACACAAATACATACAGAGGGACGCATGCACAACACACAGAAAGAAAAACAAGGAAAAAAAGTCTGCAACACACCACTACAAAACCAAACACAAATCTACACGACACACAAAAAAAAACCAAAAATCAGAAACAAGAAAAAAAAAAAAAAGCAACTATCCTAAACACATACAGACACACACACGAAGGGAGGAAGCAAAAAAAAAGAACCAGCTACCTCAGATACATACAAAACACACAGCCGCACAAACAGAAAAAAAGAAAGAAAAACACACACACGGGAAAAGAAAAGGAAATCAGCAAAGAAAAAAGCAATACAAAAAAACAACACACATCCACACCAAAAACACATTTGTGAGCGTTCTAATCGAGCTTCTATCAAGATTTTGCGGTTCTTATTTCTTCATGTAAGGTTCAACTTTACCTTATCTCTCTAATTTATTTATGGAATTTGATGTAATTTTATGGCAAGTTGTCCTATTTTATTTTATTTTTAATTTGATTCGTAATTTGATTGAAATGAATATTTGGTTGAGCGCTATATCTTATTTAATGAGTGAAGATAACTTTAATTGTTGATTATTTTCATTTGTTTATTTTTATTCCTTAGTTACTGTCTTGATTTATATGTCAATAATAATAAAGTAGGGGTTTTAGGGTCAAAGAAACTATTTTCATTTTTATTTTTTTATCAAATAAAAAAAGAGATTTATTTTTAACAATTCGGTATTATTTTTTTGGATTAGAAAGTGTACACTTAATTTTGACGTCAACTTTAAGAATTGTAAAAAATAAGAACATATGAAAATGATCCAAAATTTTATTCTAGAAGTTTAGTATTTTACTTTATTAGTTTTTTTAGGAATAAATATTTTCTTTCAATGTTAGATCGAACACTTAAGCACATTAAAAATATTTGTTTCAATTTAGAATGTGGCTACACATCTTTTTTGAGACACTAAAACAAATTCAAGGATGTGCTGACACACCTTGGTAAAAATATTTTTAACAATTAACTTCCATTAAACTTAAACTAAAATTCGTAGATAGAGAATACTAGGTGATGCACTCGAGAGTAGGAAGCAGTTATGTTTCTAAGTTATTAAATGTCAAGACCAAGAATGCGGCTATGCATCTACGTCCAGACCAAATAAAAGTTCAACAAATAAAAATTGCGAGAAAATCATGACCTATAAAAATATGTCCAAAAATATAAAAGTAGTTAAAATAAGTATAAGTTAATAAAGGTGACCGTGCTAGAACCACGGGACTCGAGGGATGCCTAATGCCTTCCCCTCGGTCAACATAATTCCTTAGCGAATTTCTAGTTCACAGAACAAATAAAGAGTCATTTCTTTTTTATTAGGGATTAAATAAAATGGTGACTTGGAACACCATAACTCAATTCCAAGTGGCGACTCTAAAAAATAAAATAATCTCTAATCAATATCGTCACTTAAATTGGAAAAACCCTTCCTCCAGTGCGATAAAAGGGTGTGACATTTAGAAAATGTACACTTAATTTTGACGTCAACTTTAAGAATTGTAAAAAATAAGAACATATGAAAATGATCCAAAACTTTATTCTAGAAGTTTAGTATTTTACTTTATTAGTTTTTTTAGGAATAAATATTTTCATTTAATGTTAGATCGAATACTTAAGCGCGTTAAAAATATTTGTTTCAATTAAGTATGTGGCTACACATCTTTTTTGAGACACTAAAAGAAATTCAAAGATGTGGTGACACACCTTGGTCAAAATATTTTTAACAGTTAACTTCCATTAAATTTAAACTAAAATTTGTAGATAGAGAATAATAGGTGATGCACTCGAGAGAAGAATGCAGTTATGCTTCTAAGTTATTAAATGTCAAGACCAAGAATGTGGTTACGCATCTAGGTCGAGACAAAATAAAAGTTCAACAAATAAAAATTACGAGAAACGCATGAGCTATAAAAATACATCCAAAAAACTAAAAATAGTTAAAATAAGTATAAGTTAATAAAAGCGACCGTGCTAGAACCACGAGACTCGAGCGATGTCTAATACCTTCCCCTCGGTCAATAGAATTTCTTACCCAAATTTCTAGTTCGCAGACCAAATAAATAGTCATTTCCTTTTGATTAGGGATTAAACAAAAAGGTGATTTGGAACATCATAACTCAATTCCAAGTGGCGACTCTGAAAAAATAAAATAATCTCTAATCAATATCGTCACTTAAATTGGAAAAACCCTTCCTCCGGTGCGATAATATGGTATGACATTTGTGGCAATTCTGTCGAGAAATAACAAGAATTTGAGCTTTGTTATATTGACTTTTACTTGATTTTATTATTTTATTTTATTGTATATATTGTGCTTGATGGTCTAATGCGCTACTTGTTGCACATTTATCGCTTTTATATTGTTGAATTGTATTAAGTTGTCTTCTTTTGCACAACCATTCTAAGTCTCTGAAAACACTTCACACACGTTCACAGAAATGCAGCTATGCATCCTATTTTCTATTGAGATAAAGTTGGAGTGTCTTGACACCTAGTGAAGGATTTCTAGTCACATATCTTAGGAGGGGTTGGATCAGTAATAAAGTTGGAATAGCAGTGTTACCGATAAGTTGCCCCATCCTGGCTATAGTTGTCCACTTGAGTAAGCCAGTCCAGACACCTATCTCCTTTAGGTCATGGTTATCACTAGTAGGCTCCACTTATTTGCATAATTTGTATTTGACTTAGTGACTTGAAATAAGAATTGAGTCTGTCTAGGACAAGTATTCATCTCTTACTTGACCACTTAGATGATTTTCTATGCTACATGAAAATGCATTTATTTAGAAAATATCTATAAATTGACTCATTTTAGTGTGATTAATGTAATGAAAACTGTTATATTTTAATTTTTAGAAAAAAAAAAAAGAAGAGAAACATAAAAATATTTCTTTTTTAAAAGTTATTATACCTTTTAAAAAAATGAAATGAAAGATTTTTCACTACTTAACTAAAATATAAAAAAATTTCAGTTTCTTTAGTAAATTAATAAAAAAAATATCAAGATATTTTGCTTTCATAATACTTTGAGAAATATTACATTTGTCAAGTCTAGTTTTAATCATTTTTTTCTGTCCAATCTGAACGAATTACGCACACCTGATTCTCACCTCGATGTGATACGTAGGCAACCTTCCTCGGGTTCGGTGATCCTTATTTAAAAATTCAAAAAAACAATTCTTAATCCTTATTTAAAAATTAAAAAAAATTGTTTATCCATTCAAAAAAAAGGATTTGTCCTCCAAAAAAAATAAAAAATGTTTTTACTCATATTCTTGAACTACGTTTGACTTGATTCTTGCTTTGACAAGATACGTAGGCAACCTTATTTTGAAGTTTGGTCTAACCAAGAAAAAATCTAGAAAGTCCTCATCATGAAAACTAATTTTTTTAATTATTATTCAAATTTCGAATAAAAATGTTTCTCTTCCTTATTTTAAAATCTAAAAAAAGGGAGATGAAAAAAGTTGTTTCTTTAAAAGGATTTTTTTTATCTTTTTAAAAAATAATTCTTGACTTGGTTGGTACGAACATACTTAGAATTATGCATAAAAAAGGGAAAAGTGTTAAAACTATTTGAACAATTTTTTTTATCTTTTTAAAATATAATTCTTGACTTGGTTGGTACGAACATACTTAGAATTATGCATAAAAAAGGGAAAAGTGTTAAAACTATTTGGCAAGACATATCAACTTTGTTGTGACTTATAAACTTCTGTTGTTATCTCTCAATATATTTATGTAATACTTGAGAAATTATCTTGCTTAAAGTTAAGGCTAAAACAAATTTGACCTCATTGATACATGTGAATTGTGTGGTGAGCTTTAGATATAAAGTTCAATGGCATGACTTTGTTGATCTAGAACTTGGCGTGAATGTTGGTTGAGACAAAATTTTGAGCAACATTTAACTGGCGAAAAGATTATAGGCTTTCTTTGATCCGATTGTGTCTTTCAAGCTTACCAAATGACATGTTATCCACAGAACTCCCATTTTGAGCATAAAACCATTTTATTTGAATAACTACATCTTATCATATATCCTTTTGAGTGCATAAATACACTATCCCTTGATCCCACCTCCTTGAGCGCACTATCAATTATCTACACAGCGTCAAAGACCTAAGTTGGGTAACAAAGTGAAAAGGCCAAATATGCAAAGGTTAAAAAAAATGACAAAGAAAAGCAAGAATGGAAATATAAATAAAAAATCTCCAACAAAAAGGAATGGAAACAAGAAAAAAAAGAAAAATAATTGATGAGAAACTTTGAAGAAAACAAAGGTGAAATGCCAAAATGAAAAAAATATTGAGAGCATTGTACAAATTTTAAGGAGGAAATAGTCACTTTATCCCAAATGAATAACCTACCTTTCCCTAAGCCTACATTACAAGTCAATGACAAGTCCTATTTGATCTCATTTTTTGTGTTCTCACATTAGTGGATACTTACATGCATTGAACATCTTTTTAAGTGTGAATGACTTTCAAAAATGTCCCACGATCTAAATTATTCTATAATGTGTGAAAAAGGACTTTATTCGTTGCGAGAGCACTTGAAACATGAGGATATCAATAATTTTATCCCTTAACTTAGGCAAGATGAACCATCTTGTAAATACTTAAATATGTTTGAGATACCATTTGAAACTATAAGGATTACTCAAAGTTGACCTCAAATTTGTCTGAAAGTAGTTGAATGTGATTCATATGTATAATACTAATATTTGGTACCAACTAAAGTCAAAACAATCTCAATCATGAATTAATTTCTTTCTTTTCTTCTCTAGTATTTTTTATTTTTTTTAAAGAGGTCTTTTGCAAATAATAATTTTTTTATTTATATGAACTATGTTTGACCTGATTCTTGCCATATAAGATACGTAGACAGCCCTACAATGGGCTCGGTCTCACAATATTTCTTTTATATCCTTGAAAGAATGAAATTGGATCATTTCTTTAAAGAAAATCGGAAAAATGATAAATTAAAAAGAGTTTCAAAGTTCCTCATTTTAAAAACTGGGGCATGTTTTTATTTGTTATAAAAAAATCACTCTCATTACTCGGGAACAAACACCCTAGAGGCATTTTGGGGAACAAACACCCTATCATCTTTCACTTTTAGAGAACAAGCGCCCAAATTGCATCTATGTCATGCATTTTTCTTTGATATAAGTATTTCTCATTTATGCTAGGCTTAAATAATATTTTTCTGGGGCAAACTAGGGCAAAAAAATTTGTGATTCTATTTGATGATTCTGTTAAGCGAGATCTTCCTTAGTAATGAGATTTAGATTAGTAGGACCCTCCTACATAATGAGATTTAGATTAGCAGGACTCTCTTACATAATGGGATTAACAGGACCCTCCTCATAATGGGATTAGCAGGACCCTCCTGAATAATGGGGCGTAGTGTAGCAAGGACCCTCCTGAATAATGAGATGTAGTGTAGCAAGGACCCTCCTAAATAATGGGACGTAGTGTAGCAAGGACCCTCATGAATAATGGGATGTAGTATAGCAAGGACCCTCCTAAATAATGGGACGTAGTGTAGCAAGGACCCTCCTGAATAATAGGACATAGTATAGTAAGGACCCTCCTGAATAATGTGACGTAGTGTAGCAAGGATCCTCTTGAATAATAGGACGTAGTGTAGCAAGGACCCTCCTGAATAATGGGACGTAGTGTAGCAAGGACCCTCTTGAATAATAGGACATAGTATAGCAAAGATCCTCCAGCATAATGGGACGTAGTATAGCAAGGACTCTCTTAAATAATGGGACGTAGTATAGCAAGTACCCTCCTAAATAATGGGACATAGTATAGCAAGGGCCCTCCTTGATAATGGGACACTAGCAGGACCCTCCTCATAGTGGGACTAACAGGACCTCCTACATAATTGGATTAGTAGGACCCTCCTAGACAATGGGATTAGCAGGACCCTCCTACATAATGAGATTTAGTTATTTTCTCCTAGGATAAACACTTCCTAGTTTGAGATTGTTATTTTTTATTTTCTCCTAGGATAAACACTTCCTAGTCTGAGAAGTTCTTTTTTATTTTCTTCTAGGATAAACACTTCCTATCGTGAGATTGTTATTTTATTTTTCTCCTAGGATAAACACTTCCTAGTTTGAGATTTTTGTTTTATTTTTCTCCTAGGATAAATATTTCTTAGTATAAGATTGTTATTTTAGTTTTCTCCTAGGATAAACACTTCCTAGTCTAAGATTGTTTTTTATTTTATTTTTCTCCTATGATAAACACTTCCTAGTCTAAGACGTTATTTTTTATTTTTCTCCTAGGATAAACACTTCCTTGTCTGAGACGTTATTTTTTTATTTTTTCCTAGGATAAACACTTCTTAGTCTGAGACTGTTATTTTTAATTTTCTCCAGGGATAAACACTTCCTAGTCTGAGACTGTTATTTTTCATTTTCTCCTAGGATAAACACTTCCTAGTCTGAGACCGTTATTTTTCATTTTCTCCTAGGATAAACACTTCCTAGTCTGAGATCATTATTTTTTTATGTTCTCCTAGAATAAACACTTCCTAGTCTGAGACCGTTATTTTTTATTTTCTCCTAGGATAAACACTTTCTAGTATGAGGCAGTTATTTTTATTTTCTCTTAGGATAAACACTTCCTTGTCTGAGATCGTTATTTTATTATTTTCTCCTAGGATAAATACTTCCTAGTCTGAGACCGTTATTTTTTATTTTTCCTCCTAGGATAAACACTTCCTAGTCTGAGACAGTTATTTTTATTTTTCTCCTAGGATAAACACTTCCTAGTCTGAGACAGTTATTTTAATTTTCTCCTAAGATAAACATTTCCTAGTCTGAGACCTTTATTTTTATTTTCTACTAGGATAAACACTTCCTAGTCTGAGACTGTTATTTTTCATTTTCTCCTAGGATAAACACTTTCTAGTCTGAGACGGTGTTTTTTATTTTTTTCTCCTAGGATAAACACTTCCTAGTCTGAGTTTATTTTATTTTAAAAAATCACATTTTCTTATAACTCACAAAAAAATTCCACTGAAAACTGGGGAATTTTTTTTGTTTATTTCTTTTGTTTGTGATGGTTTTCAGGTACCTTCAAGCAATACATAGATTTGAAATTCAAGAACAAAGTTTCAACTCTTTTCAGAATGATCAATCCACATGATAGCCAGAATCAACTTCTTCAATGCATGTAGCAGTCTGACTTCCTGACATCTATTTTTATTCAGCTATTGATCAAGAAAACAAGCAGGCCTTCAAGAACATTTTCAAATTGTAATTTTGAAGCGTGCTAAAACTCACTCTAAGTGGCAAGTTAAGCCTCGATACTCACCCAAAAAATTCAAAGTGATATTTGAAAGTCAAAGACTCAAGTGTAGACTCAAGAGAAGCAGCATAGATAGGAGCTTGTACTTTTATTTTCCTTTTGACTATTATCTTTCATTTTTTTTTATGTAAAGATAGGAGCCGCGACCTAGAGCCTCGATGGAACCTCACTGAACTTCCAACTCATCACCTCATCTCCTTGAACTACATGTGACCTGATTCCCTTATAACCCGGGATATGTAGGATGTCCAAAACTAAGACTTGGTTGCATTTTTTTTTCAAATAAGAGTCCGATCAAAACTTGTCACTTTGTCTACTTGTTTGTCTGAAAACTCTTCCTATTTCCAGTCAAAGAGAGGCAAACTGTAGACACGTAATTTTTGACCGAACATAATGTTTTACACCATATTTATTCCTTAAATATTTCTTCTAGGTCTACATTAAATATTTTATTTTTCATCGTATTTTAGTAAATTCATTTTAAAAGATTTGAAAACTAGAAAAAAATATACGTTATCTTTTAATTTAAATTTTAATAAATAAGCTAGTATTTCTTAATTATATTCTTAGACCAACTATATAACTTTTCTTGTATTTTATTAGTTCAAAATAATTAGTTATTATTATTATTATTATTATTATTATTATTATTATTATTATTATAATATATATTTAATTTATTTTAAAAAATTAATTAAACTTAAACTACCCATACATATATACACGTCACAGAACAAAAGAAACACATACATACATTACTATACATATAGGCACACAACAATCAGCAATACCAAAGAAACAACATATATACACGTCACACAACAAAAGAAAAGAAGAGAAAAAAATCAGCAAAATATATACACACACAAAACGCCAGAAGGAGGAGAAAAAAAAAACAACTCAGATTTTATTTATATTTTTTCTTTCATTCACAAACAAAAGTTGAGGTTGAGGTTCACTTTCGTGGTTTCGAGTTCGTGGTTCCTAATTAAGATTGTTTCCTTTTCGTGAATTGATTTCGCAAGAGGTACCATTTAACTTTTTGTATAATTTGATTTTAATGATTATATAATACTTGATTTCAATGTTATGAAGTTGCTCAAATTTTATGTGCGTTTAATCTCATTGTTTTTCATCTTGTACCATATGCTATTATTAATTAAGCATCTCTTGCATCCAATCAAAATTTACCAAATACCTGAAAAATTATTCTAATAGTTTGTTTTGTCAACTTTATATAAAATAAAAAATGTTCATTGTAAAAAAAAAAAGAAATGTAGAGTTACACAATTTTTTATATTTTATTTTTTAATATTTTTTTCATGACTTGTAAATATACTAAAAATATAAATGCATCTATGTCGAATTTTAATATGAAATAACTTTATATTTGTTTAAGATTTTAGACTTTTATTTTGTAAATAGTGTTTATAAATATAAATAGTAGAGGTAGTTTAATCACCAATAATACGCTTAAATTTTCTAGTAATAGGTAAAATATTAAAATGTAAGACCCGTTTTAAATGTCAGCTTCAATTAAGAATGTGGTTACACATCTTTCTTTGAAACACTAAAAGAAACTCAAGGATGCGGTGACGCACCTTGTCCAAATTGTTTTAATAATTAATTTTTGTTAATTCAAACCAAGAGGTGTAAATTGAAATTATTAGGTGTGATGAACTCGAAAGGGGAAGACAGTTATGTCTCAAAATGTCAAGATCGAGAATGTAGTTATGCATCCGATTTAAGACTAATAAAAATTTAACAATTAAAAAATAAGCAAACCATGGCATGTAGACACAAATTATCAAAAAATATATCAAGATAAGTATAAGTCAGTAAAAGCGACCGTGCTAGAACCACGGGACTCGAGGGATACCTAATACCTTCTCCTCAGTCAATAGAATTACTTACCCGAATTTCTAGTTCGCAGACCAAAAATAAAGAGACATTTTTGGTTAGGAATTTTTAAAAAGGGTGACTTGGAACACCATAACTCAATTCCAAGTGGCGAATCCGAAAAAATAAAATAATTCCTTAATCAATACCGTCACTTAAATTGGAAAAACCCTACTGCCTCCGGTCCAAAAAGGGGTGTGACAGACCTGAATTCATAAAAATGAGATACGTAGGCGGCCTATGTCAGCCTCGGTCACACCCTTATCCCTTTGCAATATTTCCTTTTTACTTAAACTATGTTCGACCTTAATTATCAATAATGAGATACGTAGGTGGCCTATGTAGGCCTCAGATTCTTCTTTATAAAAGTTTCCTATTTTTATTAAACCTCGAGAGGGGAACTACACTTAACCATATTCATACCTCAACGGGATACGTAGGCCCCACAACGGCTCGATCATATCTCCCATAAGATTTCTATTGTTCTTTACAATAGAAACTTGGACAAATATTTTGAGAGGGACTCAAAAAATCTCAAGAAGAAGATATCTCCAACAAGTCAAGACTGAACGTACATTAAGAAATGCAGCTACGACAAAAAATTTAGATCTTGAAATTCCATGATTCATTCATCAACAATTCAATATACACTAAGGCATTTCACAGGGACATAAATTTCTGAAGATGACAGAAAAAATTTCATGAGACCTCATCAGAAATTTAAGACAAGTTTGAACACCTCTTACATGATCAGGAGTTTGAAAGTAACTTAAAATGATCCTTAACACCTTTATGAGATCAGAAATCAACTTCAACAATCTTCACATTCCAAGAGTCAGATTATGTGAGCTTCAAGAGTTTTAAGAATCTTTTTAACAAGTTATTAGTTAAACCTCCAAGCATCGACCTAAAGGCATTCATTAAGCTTAACATGACATGACACTTGGAAGTAACCTTTTTCTTCTAATACCAAGGAAATTTTGAATGTGAGTAGCATTATCTTTCTAAAATTCCCAGCAAGGCGAGATCCATAATGGACATACAAGTGTTTGAATATGGAACAAAAAAAAACCTTGAAGAAAATAAATATTATCATTTTCCAGCAGCTAGAAATATTTGGGAGTATATTCATCTACATTGTATTATCGAGCGTCATAATATCTTCACTGAGAGGGTCATTTATATTGTATTGTCAAATCAGGCATTCTCTTCATCAAGCACCGGAAAGTCATATCTTCAGCTCATTACCTAGTGAGCATCATCATCATTGCCCAGTGAGGCATTATCTTCATCCAGCATTGGAAATTTATCTTCAGCTCATTGCCAGTGAGGCATCATCGGCATTGCCTAGTGAAACATTATCTTCATCCAGCACCGGAAAGTCATCTTTAGCTCAATGCCCAGTGAGGCATCATCGTCATTGCCCAGTGAGGCATTGTCTTCATTCAGCACAAGAAAGTCATCATCATCGTCACTTCTCAGTGAGGCATCATCCTCATTACGTAGTGAGGCACCAACTTCATTCCATAGCAAGAAAATCATTATCATTACCATTGCCCGGTGAGGCATCATCACTATGTATTATTACTTTGATATATAGCAAGAACGTCATTAAGAGAGCCATCAACATATTACATCAGTCTATTTATTATTACTTTGATATCAAAAGAAGAGTACATTGAAGTATTGTATTGCAAATATGAGATTTAAGCTTTATTTTCTCTACACCAAATAGAAAGAAGTTGAAGACAAGTATTTGAAGAGAGCAACTAAGTGTCAACCTAGTAAAGATACCATCTTTCCATTTGAATTATATTTTATACTAATGAGTTTTATCTTAGTCTTTGTCGAGAGCATCCAAGAGGATTAATTCTCAAACAAACCACAGGTTCAGACGACATCAAAAATGTGGCAGCACAACGTGAAACTTTTTCTTGTCAACGAACTAGGACGTAATCCAAAGAAGAATGCCAAACTCTTAGGACGCGAGGGGAGGACCGACTTCCACCACAATCAAACCACACTGCTATCAGAAGGCATGTGGGCTTTTCCTTATGATTATTGGTTTCAGTTTCGCATCAGAATTTTTTTGATTTGCACTGGAGACAACTTTACAATTCGAGTGACAATGTACCATGAGCTTTGGAAATTATATCGGTGTAAGTTCTTAATTATGGGTGTGAAGTGCGCCACATTCATGGATAAGAGATTTCAAGCCTCTTTTTTATTCTCGACTTACTTTGTCACTCTTTCCAATTATCTTGCATACTAGATTTCCTTTTAAACAGATCAAGTCGAACTACAAAAAGTCGTATTCCTAAGGTTGAGGGATATATAGGCAGGATCAATGTTGAAAACTCGGCTATACTCTGACATTCTCTCTTAAATATTATTCTCGAGCATTTAGATTTCTCCAAAATTCGATATGAGCATAGCTTTTAAATTATTTCATAATCATGTGTCAACTAAAGCATATCAAACTACAAGTGGCCTGAAATCTCATATAGCCTGAGATGTGTAGCAAACTAGATTCAAAGGTTCGGCCGTAATTCCCAGTCCCTACCAAAGACTTTTTCTAAGAGATGGAGATGTGGTCGGTCAAAATTGGATTTATCAATTTCATTTTCCTCGAATTTTATACATCAATCCAAGTCAAATGAGGGACAATTGTTGACACCCACTTTTGACCCTCCATGATAGGAATTAATTTTTGAGCTTCTTTTATTTCAATTGATTTGGAATAATTAGTTTTATAAAAATTCAAAATATATTTCAAGTCTTTAGAGTGATTCTAGTCATTTTTATAATATTTTAAAATAATATATATTTTTATATAATTTTGTATATAACTGGTATATTTTATAAATATTTGAATCATCTCAATTTTTTTAGTTAAATATTTTATTAATTTACTTTAGCTTAAATTATGGTTATATTTTGAATTATTTAGTTAAATTAAGTTTAATTATTTTATTTCATTAATATTAGAAGCTTGTTAATTAATAAATAAAAATTCATCTTATTCATGTTTTAAACCAATTGGTCAATCAAGCTCAAATTGATTAAATTCTGAATTCCAATTAGTTATAATTGTAACCCATTTTAGCTATTTTTGTAATTACAATTTTACCCACTCTTTACATTTCCTTTAACTCCAAATATTACATTTTGGGCCCTTTTCCTTCATTCTTATCAGTAACAACTAGCCAAATTGTGCAGCCCAACTCTTAATATCTGACCCAATTCAACAAAAAACGCATCCAGCCAATCTATTTCTCTCCATATCTCCATCATTAAATGAAGCATCCAATGACATCAACACATTTTCAAATGTCAATTCACACAAGCAACAACATCAAGAGTAGTACTTGGTGTACAACAACGAATGACAATTCATGGGAAGCAGTGGAGATACACGGTGTCACAGGCACGTACAACATACGTAGTACGATCTCTTAATCTTCTTCCTCAACGTCCTGTCTCAATTCATATGAGAACAACGCCAGGTTGAGCAATCTCAACTCTCCTCAACGATTCGTTCAAATTATTGAAAAATTTGTTTAAAATGGTACAAGAACCAGTTGTCACTCATCCTTGCATAGAATTTGGAATTCAAAAGAGCCCAATCCTTATCTAAAATCCCTTTTTTCCCCCAAAATCGTGCTCTAATTCCCCTTTATAAAAAGCCCTTTCTTCTTCGGTGTATAAGTTTGGGAAGAACTTACATATAGAAAGGATTATCAGCTACAAAAGTCATATAAGAAATACACCTAAGGTCTTTTCACTTGCTCATCCACTACTTGCAAAGCTCATTGGAGTTTCATCTGTGTTGGAATAACTCGTGCAAGCTCCTCGTCGTCTCGATTTGCTGCTCCAAAAAAGGTATACTTCTTCATTTGATTTTAATGTTCTTTCCTATTCTGACTGTATTTTACTGTTTTGTATGGCTCATTAGATTTTATACCTTCTTTGCTCGTTTAAGTCTTAGTATTCTACTCTTGGTATAGTAGTATTTTCTTGTTTTGTTCTATTTTTTCGCTACTTCCCAATAAGGAATGTACTGCTTGATCTTATTAAGTTATTAGTTATTTGTTCCAGGGCATAATTAGAATGTGTATGTATAGATTTTGGAAGTTTATTTCGGGATATTGCTATTCTTATTGTGTTAGTTTTCATAGCTTTGTTGTGATCAGTTTTTGAAATGCTTTATTCAATTTAGTTTGTTCCTGCTTATCGTTACTCTGTAATAATGTTTAGTGTTCGATGTCATGTTTTTTGTTCTTTCACCTCAATTTTCAATAAAGAATCAAGGCGTCAAGATTTTATGTTCATTATTTTATTTGTCATAGCTCGTTTTGAATCTTTACTTGGATTTTTTGTTGAGTCTATTTTGAAGTGTAGGTTTTGTTTTCCTTTTCCAGATTTTATATAATTTGTTTCTAGTTTTTCTCTTCAAGTTTGTTTTCCTTTTAGAATATGTGGATAATGTCTTATTGCTTGGAGCTAGGTACTGTTGATAATTGTTTTAGCTTGATAATATGCTTTAAGTGATTTTGCATTACCCTTCCTTTGGTTATGGGGTGTGTGAAGGATATCATGGGCATATTCATTTGCTTACTTCATATATTTACTCTTTGAAATCGAGTGAATCTGCCCTTCTTTTTTTCTTGAAATCTATGTGAGTCTCATGCGTACTTTTAATATAAGCATATAGATTTGTAAAAACTATCCATCTTGCTTCAGTTTCTTCCTCTATTTCAGCATGTTTCAATAGTTGTTAATGGTAATATATAGTTTATTTGCTCACTTTGGTAATCACTTGCTTATTTTTTTTTAACATGGATTTATTAAATGCTAAAGGTGAACATGTTCATAAAGTGATAAAATTCTGATCTTAGTTATTTATTCTCCTTAAATATGTGAGCCATCTTTAGCAGCGATATGTGGTAAATGTGTTTCTCATAATTATTGTAGTTGAGTGTAGATTCATAGTTGGAATGGTTTGTCCTTTAGAATTTTAATCATCCGTTCATTGATATTTCTTCAAATGATAGTCACTGCCTCTTTCAAATGTCTCACTGTTTCTCTCTTTTTCCCTTTGAAAATTTAATTTTATTAATTGTTAGCTTACATGATTTACATACATCGAGTGTTGTATTAAGCCTTGATTAGACTCATTTAACCTTGGTTCACTATTATTGGAGCCTATTTGAGGTCAAATTTTTATTTAGTTTATAAGAATTGTATGATTTCTTTGTTATCTTCATTGTAAACAAATACATATGTTTATTATTTATATTATTTTTTGCATGAAATATGCCTCGAGTTCATCTTGTACTTAATATTTCTTCCCTTTGTATATCGAGAAGGACATGCGGCCCCAAAAAAAATTCTATTATTTGAATCAGAACAGGTCTATGTAGGGTTGGAAATTGAAAAATAGATGTTCGTAAGCTGATTTAGGTTGTTTACATTTTGTATACAACCCGATACACAAGGAATAGGGCTAAATACAACCTAAGTGGTATACGTTGAACGTATACCCAGACTTTCAAAGAAAAAAATGGGCCAAAGCCCAAAGGGTAGCTCTAGCAGGTCCATGCGGAAAAAATGGGCCCTAAAGCCCAATGAAATGACCAGCAGCTGATTTTGATTTAAATGGATCAAGGTCCATTATTTTGACAAATTGTTAGAGTTAGGACAAGTTGAGCCAAAGCCCAAATTTGGTCGTTCTTCTATTATTCTTATTGATTTATTTATTTATTGTATTGACTCTAACCCTTGTTTTGTTGGTTTAATTTAATTAAATTACCAAAGTTAGCCATTTTTTATGTTTAATTTTATTACTTACTTATTTTGTTTATTAATAAAAAGTTGTTTCTTAAAAGTCTTTCTCAATTTATTTAAGTACTATAAAATATGGTTTCCCTTTACTTAATTAATATTTTCAGTTGGTCAAGTCTTAGTCAAGTCGTAGGTCAACCGTGAGTTAGCTAACACTTCAAAAACCTAACACCTTCTTGAAGTGTAAATTGAACCCCGAACCTCTTTGGTATTTTCAAATGATTTTTCTGTTTTAGTCTTTTGATAATTATAAAGTTTATTAATTTTTGAGAAAAAAAAAACTGGTTACTCTTATATAAAATTGGTTTTTGTTTTAAAGTTAAGTTAAATAAATTTTTTATTTACTAAGTCCTTATTTATTTTTTAAACTTATGAAAATAATGATGGTGCAGATGATGATGGAGGATCTTGTGACAATGATGAAGGAGAATTTTTTTAAGTTAAAGTGATTTTAGAAGTTTTATGGAAATCCAAAGGAAATAAAAAACATACCTTTACTTTAAGGTACGTTGAAAGGGTTATAGCCCAGACGAAGACGTTTGGGAGCCAATAGAAGGCTTAGTTGGTTGCCAAGATAAAATAAGGATTTTGTGACCAAGAACTTCAAAGCAAGTGTTTTGCCATTACTTGGGAAAGTAGATGTCATATATGAGGGCCCTCCTTGGAAGGGATTAAGTGGATTTAATCTTTTCGGAACTAAAAAAATCCATTACAAGACCCGAAAAGTAAACAACTTCAAGTATTCTTGAGAAAGCTTTTGCGGTTGAGTTAGGCCAATATGCCATATTTTTACATGGTATCAGAGCCAAAACCATCCCAATTTGTTGTTCATCGATGTTATGCCTCCATTTAGAAGTGTTAACACTCCAGTTGAGGTCTGGGCGTGCAGGGGAGTGTTAAGAAGTTCCACATCAGTGGATTTGCCCTCGGGGTACTCAAACTTTACCCGAAATGGCAAAAATTGGTCATTTAAAGACTTTTTCCCTTAAGAATGACGTCAAACGGTCTATCATTGGGCCAATTATGTCATTCAACACAACTCGGGGTTGCTTCGAGTTAATACCACTAGACCCAATATATTAACACCGCAACCCATCAATTTAGAGTCAATTTTACAAGCAATAACATGAGAATCGATTAATTTAAGGCAATTAGGCACTCATTTTAACAAATTAAGGCCAATCCAACACCTACACACAATTAAAACATTCTACCCAATAATATTCAACAACAACTTACCTATTGCATTTGATTTCAACCACACAATTAAAGTACGGGGCTTCGGAACACTAACCATAATGCCGAATTTAAGAGTTGTTTAGCAAGGCGGCAAAGTTTCACAATTTCGAGACATGATTTCAAAAAATGAGCGGGTAAAAATAATAAAATGGGAAAGATTTGTAGTGGGGAGTGAGAGTACGGGGTTGAAATTGGTAGAAGTTTAAGGATTTGAAATTTTAATTCGTTTTTCCTTTAAAACCTGTAACACCCCGAAAACTAGTAGGCTTAACTAGAGCATTACGTGAGGGTTCTAGAGCTTGACGTGAGGGTTAGAGTCTTAGCTATGACTTCCCGTACTTAGAATGAAGAGTTTTAGGGTTTAACGTCAAGGTACGACTCCCCAAGGTCCTTGAGGAGGACCCTAGCTAAGCTGCTCAAAACAGTGACCTACGGATAGACCCACGCCCTGTGGGTGGGTCCACGCCCCATAGAGGGGGCATCCGTTGATGGCCAATAGGTTCCAATCAACAACCCACGCCCCACCAGTACGGGCCGTGGGTCAGTCCACGCCCCGTAGGTGGGTGGTCGTGGATGGTGGCTTGAAGACGGGTTTCAGGAATAAATTAGAGGGTTCTTTGGGGTTTTCCTATTTTAAGTGGGATTAAGTAGGGTCGTTTTAACTTAGTTTAGGTCATCTATATAAAGCTATTAGACCCCTAATTAAGTCAACCAAAATCATTATTTCTAAATCCCCAAATCAAATCTAATTCCCTCTCTTTAGATGGAAGAAGAAGAAAATCATGCTAGGTCAAAACATCATTTTTTCAAGCTTGCTAGGATTTGTAATCAAGATATGATGTCTTATTCATTCATGGACTCCTTTCATCCATGAAGCCCCCATGTTTCCCCCAATTGTGAAGATGAACCCCAATTCTAGTTAGGGTTTCTTCCTATATTATGGGTATTGTTGTATATTGATCCAATTGAGTTGATATTGGTTGTCTATGATGTATTTACATGTTTTTAGTATAATTCTACATTTCTCCATGATTAACCTATGATTTTAGGGTGAATTTGATGTAGTTGAGTTTTGTGCCATGAAAGAGGAAATTGGGGGCTTAGATGTGATCTTCTAAGGTTGATGAATTACCTTATGAATTACTTGAGAATAGAACACCTAAATAGGAATTTCTTAAAAGTAAAGCTTGTGGACATTAATTGATTAGATTAGGGCTTATTCGATTGATCATGATTAGAAGTGTTAAGATTGAGTTTATCTGATGATATGTTATTAAAATTTGCTTTGATGGCATTTACCGTCACCACAACATAAATACAGTATATTAAAGAACAATTTTTGAACTAGCAGCCGGACTTTTAATATTTAACTATTTTTGTAATGACTGATAATTTTTGGTTCATCGTGCGCTCAATGGTTGTCATAGTTCCAACCTAAGTTGTCCGCTTGGGTCCTGGTCTTTGAAAATCCACTCTTAGTTAACTAGCATAGAGTGAAAAAAAAACTCCCTCGATTTAGCATACTTGAACTAACATGACCCAAAACCCAAGGTATGTTAGGCCCATTAGAAGCCTATCTTATTTCTAATGGGCCCATTCAACAATGCGGAGCTATTGGAAAGATTCTCCGACAAAGTTATCGTAGTCTCTAAACGACATGCAGTAGTAGTGGAAAACGTGAATCCAGTTGTGGATGAAGTAGTGAATGGTTTTACGATTGAGTGTTGTGATGATGATGAGTTTGTTGAAGATGAGGATATTATACGTGATAGTTTGAACGATGAATCATCTGATCAGATAAGGTGATAAGATTGTTGTGCAGGTGAATAGGGAGCAAGATTGTATATTTTACGGCAAAAGTGTAGTGGTGATGAAGCTATGAAGAAATGTACTTATCGATACATTATAAAGGATAAGGTTAAAGCAAATGGTGCACCTATAAGCCAAAATTTTCAAGATAATTCCAACAAATTAATCTAGGCCAAGAGCTATTTTGCCCGGGCATTGGTTGACAATATCATTTCTAACATGGGGATGATGCTCATGTAAAAGCTGCAAGTGGTAAAAATTATTATATAAGAAAGATTGTTGAGTTTTTTCTAGGTGTCGATGATACGATGTATGTTTTACTGCTCAATGATTTTATAGAGAAAAGGATACTGTAATTAAAGATCATGAACAATTTATCAACAACAATTGTGTTCTCTAATATAAAATTAAGGATGACAACCATCTTGATTGCCTTGTAATAAAATTCAAAATTCTTCCAATACCCTCAAATGTAAGCTTAAAGTTCAAGGAAAGTTTGAGATTAAAATATGACTATCACTATGACATGCAGTACCTGTTCGTATTCTCGTCATTATTATCTAACTATCAGATCTTTCAAGTCTTGATAGTGAATCAAATTCAACCATATCAAGCAATAGTAATGTTATGGAGGCCAATCAATAGAAGTAAGAAAAGAAGATCTTGCATCTCTATTCTAGTTGTTGTAGAATGTCCACTAGGTTGTGCCTGGGTAGCGATGTTTGTGGTGTTAATCTTGTAAAAAATGGACTGTTGACCTAAATCGATATGCTTGTGATAGATTTAAAGTCAACCACCCACAAACTGAGATAAGGAATGAATCTGCTGAAGATTTCTTATTACTTTTAAAGGAGTGAGAGCAGCGTTGTGCATCCTACTCCTTGTTGAAAAGTAATACCCGAGCACACCCTTTGTTGAAAGTAGGAGATAGGGATGTCGAAGATGATGATTATGGTGCATATGATGATAGGGGATCTTGTGACAATGATGAAGGAAAAAATTTTTAGGTGGAAGATATTTTAGAAGTTATTTATGGTGATATTAGAAGTTTGAAAAGCAATACCCCATCAAACCCTTTGCTCAAATGATTTTTCTATTTAATTCTTTTGAAAACTAAAAGTTTTCTTGAGTTTTCTTAAAAAATTAAGTGGAGACACTTATATAATACTGGTTTTTCTTAAAGAGTTAAGTTAAATCGATTATTTATAATTTCACTCTTTATTTCTTTTTTACACTTATGAAAAATGAAATGACGACTCTGTTGGAGATTTCATTAAGTTCTAACCATAATAACTTGTCTGTTTGACTATTTGTTGATAATTTTTGTTTTTTATTTTGCTTTTTTCTATGTCTTATTTGTTTAAATTCTAATATTAACTGTCATTTAGTATTGATGGCATTTCCATCACCACAACATAAATATAGTATATTATTGAAAAGTTTTGCGAACCCGCAACAGGTCTTTTTTATACTTAACCATTTTTGGAATTACCGGCAATTAATTGGTTCATTGTGCATTCAATGGTTGTCGTAGTTCCAACCTATGTTGTCAGCTTGGGTCCTAGTCTTTGAAAATATACTCTTAGTCAACTAGCGTAGAGTGAAAAAAACTCCCTCGATTTAGCGTATTTTAACTAACATGACCCAAAACCCAAGGTACGTTGGGCCCATTAGAAGCCCATCTTATTTCTAATGGGCCCATTCAGCAATGCTGAGCTATTGAAAAGATTCTCCAAAAAAGTTATCGTAGTCTCTAAACGACATGCAGTAGTATTGGAAGACGTGAATCCAGTTGTCGATGAAGTAGTGAAAGGTTTTACGGTTAAGTGTTGTGATGATGATGAGTTTGTTGAAGATGAGGATATTGTATGTGATAGTTTGAACTATGAATCGTCTGATCAGATAAGGTGATAAGAATTGTTGTGCAGGTGAATAGGTAGCAAGAGTGTATTTTAAGGCAAAAGTGTAGTGGTAATTAAGGTATGGAGAAATGGGCTCATCGATAAAATATAAAGGATAAGGTTAAAGCAAATGGTGCACCTATAAGCCTAAATTTGCAAGATTATTCCAAGAAATTAATCTAGGCAAAGTGCTATTTTACACAGGCATTGGTTGACAATCTCATTTATAAACTTGGTGATGATGCTCTTGTAAAAGCTGCAGATGGTAAACTTGATTATATAAGAAAGTTTTTTAGTTTTTCAAGGTGTAGATGATACAAAGTATTTTTTACTGCTCAATGGTGTTACAAAGCCAATGATACTGTAGTCAAAGCTCATAAACAGTTTATCAACAACAAGTGTGTGCTCTAATATAAAATTAAGGATTACAACCATCTTGATTGCCTTGTAAAGAAAATCAAGATTGTTCCAATACCCTCAAATGTAAGCTTAAAGTTCCAGGAAAGTTTGAGATCAAAATATGACTATCACTATGACATGACGTACTGATGTGAGGCCAAAATATATATTTTTAATCATTATTTACCACATATTTATTATTTATATTTATCATTTTTAAGCTTGGATTTTATGGATTGTGCTTAATAGTATATTTTATTTGTAGGATTAAATTGGTGGAAAAATGGAAAAAATTGGAGCTAAAACGAATTAAATATGAAACATTAAAAAAAGAAATCAAGCAGAGAACTTAATTGATTAAATTTAATATAATAGTAATATATTTATATATAAAGTAGGCTATATGTAGAATTGCGCAGAATTTCCAAATTTGCCAATTGCCACGCGGAAATTTTTTTAGGCAGCCAAGAGATTCAAGTGGGCTGCTGGTATGACACGTGGCAGCCATTAAGAGACCAACTCTCAATTGAAGTCGGCGGCAACACAAATTCGAGAACCATGAAATAATTTACGGAAATCAATTCCTTTCCGGGTTTTGATTTCCTTATTTGTTTGGAACTCACTGATTTTATTTAGGGTTTCCTGTATCTATAAATAACCCATAAGAATAAATATTTTAGGGGGAGAGATCATTCATAGGATATACCTTTTAGGGTTTTTTTCTTCTTCTTCTTAGGTTAGACATTATTGTATACTCTTAGTTTTGGTGTTTCTTTGGGGAATTAACTTGCAAATTTTAGCAATTTGATTTCCTGATTTCGGTTTATAAGATTTTCACTTTGAAATTCAATTGGAGATTTTGGATTTCATCTACTCTAATCGTAAGTTCATGAATTCTTTTTATCAAAACATGAATTGTGTTCTTCCAGGCATGAGTATCTAAATCCACAACTAGGGTTGTGGGAACCATGAACAATTAATAACGTATAAATAATAATTAAGTAATTCTTGAATAGTGTTTATGCATGTATGGGTAATTCTTTCACTTTGAAGTCTTTTTAACGAGTGCATGCGTTAGAAGTCGTCTCCTTACTACTTGCCAGACCAAGGAGGTAGTTAATGAGAAAAGAATTAACAACAAAGATTTAGTGAATGCTATGTAATAGTCTAAGGTCAATTGGTGCGAGGGTGAAAAGTAAGTCATACATTGATGTGATGTCTAATCTGAGGTAAAGGTAAGGGTTAGTGAAGTATACACTTGTAGCCGGACCAGGGTGCATAGTGAAATTCCCTATTTGGAGGACCAATCACTTAGGGATACCTATCTTACAACCTTTACATGTAAAACACTAGGAAAGGATAACTATTATTAGAATTACTGCGTTAAAATATTTTGGGGAACATATACACCCTAGTCTCTCTCTCATATTGATAATCAAAAGTTTGAATCCTGTTCACTTGTTACTAAATCCACAACCGGTTATTTGCTTACACAAATCCCCCGCCCTTTTTTACTTGTCTCAGAAATAGTTTGACTAAATGGATATAATAGTTAGTTAAGTTTAAGTCTGAACCATATTCCTCGTGGGATCGACCCCAACCTACAGGTTGGGTTCTTGGGTTCTTTACTTTATAACGATCGCTTATACTTCATTAGGGAGGTGTAATTTGAGCGTATCAAGTACATGTTCCTACTCTCATCATTATTATCTTACTATCAGATGTTTCAAGACCTGATAGTGAATTAAATTCCACCATATCATGAAACAGTGATGTTCTGAAGGCCACTGCACAGAACCAAGAAAAGAAGCTATTGGATCTCTATTCCTGTTGTTATATAATGTCCACTAGGTTGTGCCTGGGTAACGATGTTTGTGGTGTTAAACTTGTAACAAAATGGACTATTGACCTAAATCGATATGCTTGTGATAGATTTCTTATTGCTTTTAAAGGAGTGGGAGCAACTTTCTGCATTCTACTCCTTTTTGAAAAGCAATACCCGAGCACACCCTTTGTTGAAAGTAGGAGATGAGGATGTGGCATATGATGATGATGGTGCATATGATTATGGGGGATTTTCTAAGAATGATGAAGGATAATTTTTTTATGTGGAAGAGATTTAAGAAGTTATTTATGGTGATAGTAGAAGTTTGAAAAGCAATACCGTAGCACACCCTTTGCTCAAATGATTTTTCTATTTAAGTTTTTTGAAATCTAAAAGTTTTCTTGATTTTTCTTTAAAATGAAGTGGCGATACTTATATAAAATTGATTTTTATTTAAAAGTTAAGTTAAATCGATTATTTATAATTTAAGTCTTTATTTCTTTTTTACACTAATGAAAACATAAATGGAGACTATATTGGGGATTTAATTAAGTTCTAACCATAATAACTTGATTGTTTGACTATTTGTTGATTATTGTTGATTTTTTTCCATTTTCTATACCTTATTTTTTAAAATTATGATATTAAATGTCATTTTGCAATGATGGCATTTCCGTCACCACAACATAAGTACAATATATTAAAGAACAGTTTTTCATACCTGCAACCAGTCTTTTTTATACTTAACCATTTTTGGAATGACCGGAAATTAATTGGTTCATCGTGCATAAATGGTTGTCGTACTTCCAACCTAAGTTGTCTACTTGTGTCCTGGTCTTTGAAAAGTCACTCTCAGTCAACTAGCGTAGAGTGAAAAAGCATTCCTCAATTTAGCGTATTTGAACTATGATGACCCAAAACTTAAGGTATGTTGGGCCCATTAGAAACCCATCTTATGTCTAATTTGCCCATTCAGCAATGCTGAGCTATTGGAAAGATTCTCCGACAAATGTATCGTAGTCTTCTAAACGACATGCAGTAGTAGTGGAAAAGGTGAATCCAAATGTGGATGAAGTAGCAAAAGGTTTTACGATTGAGTGTTGTGATGGTGATGAGTGTGTTCTAGATGAGGATATTGTATGTGATAGTTTGAACGATGAATCGCCTGATACGAGAAGATGATAAGAGTTGTTGTGTAGGTGAATAGGGAGGAAGAGTGTGTATTTTACGGTAAAAGTGTAGTGGTAATGAAGCTATGGAGTAATGGATTCATATATACATCATAAAGGATAAGGTTAAAGCAAATGGTGCACATATAAGCTTAAATTTCCAAGATGATTCGAAGAAACTAATAAAGGCCAAGTGTTATTTTACCCAGACATTGGTTGAAAATCTCATTTATAAACTTTTGGATGATGCTCATGTTAAAGTTGCAGGTGGTAAAGAAGATTATATTAGCAAGATTGTTGAGTTTTTTCAAGATGTAGATGATACAAAGTATTTTTTACTGCTCAATTATATTACAGAGCCAAGGTTACTGCAATTAAAGCTCATGACAATTTTATCAACAACAAGTGTGTGCTCTAATATAAAATTAAGGATGACAACCATCTTGATTGCCTTTTAAAGAAAATCAAGACCGTTCCAATACCCTCAAAGGTAAGCTTACAGTTCAAGGAAAGTTTGAGATCAAAATATGATTATCACTATGAAATAAAGTACATGTTCTTATTATCGTAATTATTATTTAACTATCAGATGTTTGAAGTCATGATAGTGAATCTAAGAAGGGGATACTTATTCTTTATAGTTTCCTTATTTAATTGGCGGTAGTCAATACACATTCTAAGGGACCCATCCTTCTTCCTAACAAACAATACCGGAGCACCCCATGGAGAGATACTTGGTTGAATAAAGTCTTATTTAACTCATTCGATGTGAAGCCCTTCCACACCTCTATGAAGCATCTCCTCTCGAGTTTGTCTAACAAATCCTTGAGTTTCTCCTTCAATTCTTTCAACTCAGCCGGAGCCATTCTATAAGGAGGAATGGAGATACGTTGCGTATCCGACGGGAGATCACTGCCAAAATCTATTTCCCATTCGGGAGGAATGCTGGGCAAGTAATTGGGAAAGACTTTCGGAAACTCACTCATACCACGGAGACCAACTCTAAGGAAGGGGTTTCAAACTCAACATCCATAACGCTAACAATATGGTAAATACACACCTTGGAGATCATTTTCCTAGCTTTGAGACAAGAAACAAACTGACCTCTAGGGATAGAATTTCCCCCCTTCCACTCTAAAGTAAACTCATTTGGAAATTGGAACTTTACTATCTGAGTCCTACAATCAATAGAGGCATAGCATGCATGCAATCAATCCATACCCAAAATTACATCAAAATCTAGCATGTCTAACACAACTAAATCCACCAAGGTAACTTTAAGGGACAAAAATATAGGACAACTCCTATAGACTCTTTTTGCCACTACCGAATCACCAATCGGGGTAGAAACCAAAAAAGGTTCTTCTAACACATCAAGGAGTATTTCAAATTTCATAGCCACAAAAGGTGTAACAAAAGACAAAGTGGCACTGGGGTCTAACAATGCATATACATCAATGGAAAAGACTTGCAACATACCGGTCATAACATCCGGGGAGCTCTCTTCATCACCTCGGGATTGAAGAGCATAAAAATGGTTCTTCTTGGCTGCATTCGAATTTGAGCCACTAGGAGGGACTTGCTTGCCCTCTCTCCCTTGAACCTTTAGCATGGGACACTCTCTTATTAGATGTCCACTCTTCACACAATTATAGCAACCATCTGTGCAAACTAGGCACTTACCACCATGCTTCTTACCACACATTGCACAATTTGGTCTATCAACATAGGAACCACCACTATTACCCCCTTGTGGCTAGGGGTTTGACACCCTATCTTTGTTGACCCTTGGAGCACTAAATGAGCCTTGGTTGGAAAACATTCTCTTGAACCTTGGTCTACCTTGACTCTCATATTTACCCTTGGAAGAATTCCCATCATCGGTCCTTGCCTTCTTGCCTTCACTATTCACTTGCTTGAGCTTTTGCTCCTTAATTTGTTAGGCATGAACCATAAGACGTGAAATATTCATACTTGGGATGAGCATTGCCTAACGACAATCATTGACTACCAAGTCGGATATCCGCATAACAAATTTGTTCATCTTTGCCCTAGAGTCCGCTACCAACGTTGGAGCATACTTAGACAATTCAGTGAATTTAAGAGCATATTCCTTCACACTCAAACCCCTTTGTCTAAGATTTATGAACTCTTGCATCTTTCGTTCCCTCAATTCTAAGGGAAAGAACCTATCAAGGAACACCGACTTGAATAATTCCCAATCTACCGGATACGCTCCTATGGGTCTCTCACCTTTCCATTGCTCATATCATACTTGAGCCACATCCTTCAATTGGTAGGCGGCTAGTTCAGCCTTCTCTTGTGATAGCATCCAAGGAAGCTCTACTCCATTGAAGGACAAGGATGAAGCTTTAGAAACTCCAAGGAGGCCCATAACAAGATCTCAAACCAAAGAGTTCAATGATAAGCTCAATGGGCTTCAATCGCTGATCCAAAGGTTTCTTATTGGGGA
>JAJOOR010010970.1:0-34068 GCA_036250505.1 Solanum acaule
CTCATTTCCCACTCAATTTGACCCCCTGAATAAGAATATGAAGTCGGATTTCCGAAATCATGCACGGATTTTGAGATATATGGAAATTACAATTATAGGTGTTTCCGAAGCACATTTTCGGGCATTTTTGGGGTCGTTTCAAGAATAAGAAGAAGGCAGCCCCGATGGACTCTTCCTCGGTTTTAGACGTAGACTCATTAAATGCAAAGGCATCTTTGCCTACTCCGGCCCCTGGGCCTTCAAGTACCTTTACTACTCATCCTTCTGATACTCTAGGTTTTTTTGCTACTGCATTACCTCCTAGACCTGTTGCTACTGCTGCCTCCCGGATCCCGATCACTCAGGCTTCATTACTCCGGATAGGGAAGCTTTCCCATTCTGCTGATCGTCGGGTTGCCAGACTAGAGACCTCCATTCCAAGCATGATTCAGAGTACCCTGGATAATGCTGTAACACCATTGAGCGCTACCATTGATGCCCTCGCGGCTAGGATAATGGTGTGTGAGCATGACCAAGGGGCCACAGAGGAGGTGACAGTGTTAAAGGCCGCTATTGCTGCTTTGAGGAGTGATGTGGATCAGTTGAAGTACACTGATATATACACGATCTTCGGGATAGTAGAGATCCTAGATGTACCAGTTATGCCTCCGGCTACCACTGGAGATAAGATTAGAGTTGAGGAGACAGTTAATCTCGAGTCTGAGGGGGAAAAGGATGAGGAAATGCTAGAGGTGGCTGAGGAGGCTTCACATGAGGGACTCAATGAGACTGAGAAGGCCATGGTAGATGCAGCTGTGCAGGACTCTTTGGCGGATACACCCTTAGCTGGTACTAGTGCTACTACTGTTTCTTCTAAGGTGACCCCGGGCACTTATGCCCAAGTCCAAACTAATGCACCGGGCACTAATGCCCAGACAGATGGACCAACTGCGTAGACAGGATCCCTTCTTTACCTCCCTCTCTATCTTACTTTATTTTAACTTTTGGATAATTTTGTTTACATTTGAGGACAAATGTTTTATTTGTGGTGGGGTGAGGCCCACCTTTTGTGCGACATTCATGATTCTTGTTTTATTTATACATTTGGGCTTTGAGCTTAAAATTATGTTTTGACACTGTTTTTGTGGATGCTTGAGCTTATGGCTCCTTGTTTTTAATTGTATATGATTTTTTACCCATCGGAAGAATTTTGCCACCTCTTGTTTGTGTCGAATGTGGCTGTTCTTTTGCAAATTTGAGTATCGGTTTTGATCAATACCGATTACTCGAATAGTGCTCATAATCTAACAAACATGAATGTGCATCTACGATGAGGCCAAATGAAGTTGTATAGTCAATATGCGAACATTTTGCATCTCGTTGTGACTAGCCAGGTACCGGATTGAGTCTCTTGTGATGAACATTGCACACTAGTGAGAGTGTGGAGTCTTGTTTGACATTGGTGTCAATGCCTTGTGTGATGAGCTTACTGTGAACCATGTGTGATGACACCTAGAATTTGCCCCGTCGGTTCGGTTGACTAAGTGATGCAATTTCTTGAGATGATCTTAGGCAACTTTAAAGAGTGAACAAATTTGACATTATACCTCTTTTGTGGCTTACCTTGTGAGTGTGTGAGCCTCTTTTGAGCACCCTTTGAGCCTTAACCTTTTCTTGGAAGAAACTTAACAACATTGTTACCTTTTATTGATCCATTACCCATAATCCTCATGATTTGTGGTTTGTTGGAATAGCCAACTTAGGCCAAAAGCCTAAGTTGGGGGTGTGGTGAAAAGAGAAGGTAAATCAAGAATATGCAAAGAAGTCCCTTTTGCCCATGTTTTGAGAAAAATGGAACTCCTCCATATAAAAAGGCGAGAGAGAGAGAGAAAAGAAGAAGAAAAGAATGAAAAAGAAAAAGAAAAAGTTGTGGAACAAAGTTGTAAAAATACAAAGAAAATAGGGTTTCCAACGGTCCATGGAAGATGAATAAGAGGTGACTTTTGATCTTGAATGAAAATGATGAAGAAAATGAAAGAAGGTGTTGTTCAAATCACATTTCATGAGGATTACAGCCTATAAGCCAAAATGACCATACCTTTACACTCAGCCCCTGTACAAGCCTTGAAAAGACCTTTTTGATCTTGAATGAGCTAAAACAAAAGTCGATTGGAAAATAAGAGCAAACATATGGGTGAAATCATGCATTGTGTTTATCTTTGTGAGTGTGAGTGTTGATCTTGATTCTGAAACTTTAAATGACTTAACCATTGTGTGTGATTATGGAATCATTCTTTGTGTAAGGGCAATTTGAATACCTTTGTTGAGCTGAACTTGCATTTGAAGCAAGTATAGTGAGCTTGAGATTCTTTGGTAATGGAGAGTCACAACTTGAACCTTGGAGTGAACAAATTCTCCTTGCATGATTAAGTTGAGTCTGTTTGTGTGCATTCATGATTGAGTCTTCTATAGCACTGTTTGAGACATCCTTGTTGAACTGCTAAACTTGAGTTTTACTTGAGGACAAGAAAAAGTTTAATTTGGGGGTGTTGAAGAGTCCACGATTTGGACTCATTTAGGGTTTTATTTTAATAGATTTAGTGTCCTTAAATGCATATTTTGTGCCAATAACTTATATAAATCCTTGAATTTCAGATATTTGGATTGAGGCACAAAGCATGGACACTAATAAGCAAAAAGGAACAAGGTTGCTGAAAGAACAAAGAAAAGAAAGCCTGAGGATCGCCTAAACCATTAGGCGAGTCGCTGAATGGCCTTGACCTTGCCTAATGTTCCAATGTGCCAAGCCCTGAAGGAGAAAATCAAGTCGGCAATAGAAGAGAGCAGTCGACGAGTCACCGAACGAATCCGCAATACAGTACTTCATCGCCCAAAGTTACAGAACTTGAATTTGCTGAAGGCCAATGCAGAAAGGCGATGAACCAGACCAAAGGGTGGATCGCTGAGTGGATCGGCGATCCCAACTAACTGCTCCGACTGGACCTTTGCAGTACACTTTTTGACAACTATAAATACTTGTTTGAATTTTTAGTTTAAAAGGCAATGAGTTGAGGAAATTTTTAGAATAGCAAGTTTACTATTAAGCTTTAGAACTTAGAACTGTTTTTGGAGGCATTTTTCCTTAGCTTTGAAGATTTGAAGATTTCCATTTCGAAGAAATTAGAAGTGGGTGTTGAAGATTCTTCATCTTAGACATTTGTAAAGACAATATTAATCGTACCCAGTTGATAGAAACATATTTCGGTATCGATTTCTATCATTTTACTATGTCTAGCTAAAACCCCAAATCTTGGGGTGTGATTTAACTGTTGGGTATTGTTAGTTAATAGTTTAATTGCTGTTTAAAGGTGATTTCGGTTAGTAATTGTGGTTGAATTTAATGGGTTTCTAGTTAAAAATACAATCTTAACTTCGTGTTTTTGGCTTGCGAGAGAGAAAGATTTTAAAATCAAAATTACTGATTCGATGGTTTGTGGGTATTGGGTTGTCGTGAGTTCAGCTCGAGAGAGTGAACCGTAAACCCTTTTCCACACATTCAGTTCGAGATGAGTGAATGGACTAAAGCGAAGGTTTGCTGCTTATTAGTGTTCGAGAGAAACCAATTTGATTAGGGGTAAATTGTTCGAGAGAAACCAATTTGATTAGGGGTAAATTGTTCGAGAGAAACTTTACCCCCACTATAGTCTAGCTTATTCACTGATTTGCAGCGGTTTACTATTAATTGCAGTTACCCGGTTGTTTACCTTACCCATAATCATATCACATCCCAAGAATCCCATCTCTATATTCATATTTCCATACTAGTTGTTGTTTTTAGTTGCTAGTTGACTACAAACCCTTTTTGATATTTGACACGTGTGTCACCCTTAATTTAAACAATTCTTTATTTCGTAAGTGTTTTTAGCTATGATGGACTAGAGAATTTTTATGTTTTTCTATTGATTCTTGAGTACGAACCGCTCTCTTGGAACTCGACCCCAACTCACTAGTTTGGTTATATTACTATTGAACGATCGCTGGCACTTAGTATTGGATGAAGTGACTTTGATAGCGTTCTTATCAACGTGTTGCGATTGCTCCACTGATTAATTCAAGTGTGGTCAGGCAGGTCACTTCATTAGAGAGTAACCTAAGAACATGCAGGGTAGTGGTAATTGGGGCAATAGAGCCCAATGCTCTTCAGCGGCTCCATCAGACAGAGTTGCACTTAGAAGAGCTACTTCAGGGACATGCGAAGGAGTAAACCGTCTGTATGCTATCACCAATCGCCAAGCGCAAGAGAATTCGCTAGATGTTGTCACTGATATGATGAAAGTATTTACTTTTGATGTATATGCATTGCTAGATCCAAGAGCGAGTCTATCTTTTGTAACTCCTTATATTTCTATGAATTTTGATGTTCTTCCTAAGCAACTTCTTGAGCCTTTTAATGTTTCCACACCTGTTGGTGAGTCTATTCTAGGTGAGAGAGTTTATTGTGATTGTGTCATTTCTGTCAATCACAAGAACACCATGGCTGACTTAGTTGAGCTAGATATGGTGGACTTTGATGTTATTCTAGGTATGGACTAGCTTCATGCTTGTTATGCTTAAGTTGATTGTAGAAATCGAGTAGTTAAGTTTCGGTTTCCTAATGAGCTAGTTATAGAGTGGAGGAGTAGTTCAACAGTGACTAAGGGTCGTTTTATTTCGTACCTTCAGGCGAGAAAGTTAGTTTCCAAGGGGTACATCTATCACTTAGTCAGAGTTAATGACTCTAGTGTTGAGACAACACCCATTTAGTTAGTTCCAGTTGTGAGTGAATTTCCAAAGGTCTTTCCAGATGATTTTCCCTGAGTCCCTCCTGAGAGAGATAAACTTTGGTATGGATAGTCTTCTTGATACACGATCTATTTCTATTCCACCATATAGAATTGCTCCAACTGAGGTGAAAGAGTTAAAAAAGCAGTTGAAATACCTTCTTGATAAAGGTTTCATTCAACCCATTGTCTCACCTTGGGGAGCTCCAGTCTTTTTTTTGAGGAAGAAATATGGTTCTCTTAGGATGTGTATTGATTACCGCCAATTGAACAAGGTTACGGTAAAGAATAAGTATCCCCTTCCGAGGAGTGATGATTTTTTTTATCAACTTCAGGGTGCCACTTGTTTTTCTAAGATAGACCTCAGATCAAGCTATCATCAGTTGAGAGTAAGAGAAAGTGACATCTCTAAGACAACATTCAGGATCCGTTATGGTCATTATGAGTTTCTGGTCATGCCATTTGGTTTGACTAATGTTTCTGCAGCGTTCATGGACCTTATTAACAAAATGTTTAAGCATTATCTTGATATGTTTGTTTTCGTATTCATTGATTACAATCTAATCTATTCGAGGAATGACGAGGATCATGCTAGTCATCTTAGAGTAATTCTCCAAATCCTCAGGAATAGAGAGTTGTTTTCTAAATTCTCTAAATATGAGTTTTGGCTTGAGTTTGTGGCATTCTTAGGCCACATTCTTTTTAGTGATGGGATTCGAGATGACACACTGAAAATTGAGGCAGTGCATAACTATCCCAGACCCACGTCTCCGACTGATATTAGGAGTTTTTTGGGATTGGCTGGTTATTTTAGGAGGTTTTTCGAGGGGTTTTCATCTATTTCATCCCCTTTGACCAAGTTGACTTAGAAGAAAATAAAGTTTCAATGGTCTGAAGCTTATGAGAAGAGCTTTCAAGAATTGAAAATTAGGTTGACTATTGCCCAGTGTTGACCTTACCGGAGGGTACACAAGGCTTTGTTGTGTATGATGATGCATCTAGAGTTGGACTGAGTTGTGTATTAATGCAGAATGGAAAGGTTATAGCTTATGCCTCCAGACAACTTAATATTTACGAGAAGAATTACCCAACCCATGATCTAGAGTTAGATGTTGTAGTGTTCACTTTGAAGATATGGCGTTACTATCTTTATGGTGTTCATGTAAATATTGTTACCGATCATGAGAGTCTTTAGTATGTATTTAGTCAGAAAGAGATTAATCTCATACAAAGGAGGTGGTTGGAATTACTCAAGGATTTTGATGTGAGTATTCTATATCACCCAGGTAAGTCTAATGTTGATGTTGAAGCTTTGAGTAGGTTGTCTATGGGTAGTATTGCCCATGTTGAGGAAGAGAAGAAGGAATTAGCCAAGGATATGCATAGACTTGCACGCGTGGGAGTCCTTTTGTTGGATTCCAATGAAGGTGGAGTAGTGGTGATGAATGGGGTTGAATCGTTGTTGACACGAAATCTTGGTCTGATATTTCTAAAGTTAATACTTTTTAAGTATTTTATTTTTTAAATAGTTCAAAATACATGTTTTGCCATTTTAATGCAATTTGTTGATAATTATCCTTATTCTCAAAGTATTAGGATTTTTATCGGTTATTTCTATTTGTATTAATTTGTCACAGTCGGTTGAATGCGTTCAAATATTTGTTCATTTTTTATAAAATCATTATTTCTGTTAAAGTGCATTTTTTACATGTCATTGGTTACGTTCGTTACATTTTTTCATATTCATTTTATTTGTTACATTTGTTAATATTCATTTTGATATTTTGCACAGTCCAAAAATTCATTCTGATATGGATAAGATTTCATATACAGATATTTTATTAACTGGTGGTTTTGGCCCACGGTTTTAAGATAATGGTATTGTACTATTGGTGGTTTTCAATTTTCTATTTAAAGAATAGCTTGCTCATTAAGTTAAAGGGGTGATGGAGAAGAATTTAGGGGTAATTTTTCAGATTTTTTATTCTTTTATTATTCATTATTTTCCGGTTACAAGTTCACCGGAGTTCCACCGGAATCCGACGAGTCCACCACCAAAAACCCCTATAGTTTTCCTCTTTTTCCGGTCGAAACTACCATTTTTTCCACCAACAGCCATGCGTTTTGGCAATCAACAACTCCTTCCTTTTTCATCTCAAACCAGACCTGCCACCAGACATCTCCAGTCACCACTCTCCTCCACCAAATCTCGCTCCAAAACCAGCCATCACCGAGCTCAAAGACGGTTTCCCTCTTCTCATTTTTTCTAGCTGGCTCCAAGACAAAACAACACTGCTGCGACCAGCAGCTCGTACCAGACCCCTTCCCTTTTTTCCCCTTTAGATATTTTGTTTGTTTTGCAGGTTATCAGCGATCTTCACTTCGGTGAACAAAACCCTATCTCCATTACTCATTTTTTCCGGCAACCGGACCCACACCAACCACCGCGAGCTCCAAGCTCTTCCAAAACACTTCCAAACCACACTAGCAACCAACTACACCAAACAAGATCTCAAAAGCTTTGATGGATGCCAACTCCAAGCTCACCAACGGCCATAGACATGAAAAAGGAGCATCACAAGTGACAACCACCATTCCCGGCGAGGTTTAAACTTTCACTTACAAATATAACTTAACCTAATTGTTGCTTTACTTGGTTTTATTGTTTTGTTTCTTGCTTCTATGTTCTGTTGCTTTTCAAGTATTATATTCCGTTTCATTCTAGATCTGGCCGGAGGGGTTCATACTTCGGCCATTGTTAGTTATGTTTGTGTATTCCTTGGCAAATTGTGTTTTCTCTGACCAGCAATGAAAGGTTTTTGCAATTGTGTTTGAGTTGTCTTGGGTGCTAGTTTCACCATCTTCATCTTGGTTTGCTTATTATTGGATACTTTCAAATTGTTTTACGCAATCCTTGATTATTTTTTAGCTACAGATTATTTGGCATTAAAGATACCTTATTTTGAGTTGTTATTTTAACTTTCATGTTGAAATTTATTGCTTATGCACTCATTTTTGTTTTAGTGTGTTCACTGATTGTCACTTGTTATCTTATTGGTTTATTTTTTAATGACTATAGTAGCTTTTTGGTGAACGTGTTTTACTTTTATTTCATCTTGGCAATCAGTGAACGTGTTCACTGATTGTCACTTGTTTCGTTCTTGTTTGTTCACTATTCATATTATTGTTCTTGTTTTGTTCGTTACTTGTTGATTGAACACATTCTTTATTTTAAGATTGTTTTTAATTTTTTCAGTAGCTAAGTTATTATTATTTAGTTATCAGAAGCATTTTGTTATGTTGTTATTACTTGGGTGTTGCATCTTAATTTAAATTGGCCAATGAAAAAAAAATTCCGTCGATTTTGGAGGCCTCCCCATTTTAAAAGAGGAAAATTTAGTTCAAGTTTATATATTTTGTTTTGTTAAAATTGGCCGATGAAGAAATTATCGTCAATTTCCAAGGTCTCCCATGTTAATAAGACAAGTTTTACTTTTAAGTTATTATTTAATTTTTTTATTTTTATTTATTACTAACACTTTTACTAAGTGTCTTTACATGTACACTGATTTGCTTCCCATTGAAGCTATTTGAAGAAAATTCGAATTATACTCTTTATTCATTATTTTGTATATGTTAACGTTAGGCAAATTTAGGTCGTTTCTTGTATTATTGTTTCATTTTATTACTTGTGTATATCACTTGTTTATTATAGTTGTATATTTGTTTTTATCTTCTCCTCAATTTGAAAAAAATGAATTCAGTCGGGACCCACAATTGTGGATTTCGAAGGATGTCTAACACATTCCCTTCAGAATAACTTGAACCCCTTACCTAGGATGTATTGGTTTCGTAGATTGTTTTTAAGCTAATTTATTAATTGATTTTTTATTTTTCCTAAAATTAGGTGGCGACTCCTTTTAAACCCTTTTTACCCTTCTTTTAATAAATAATTTATTCTTTAAAATTTAACTATTTTTTTAGTCACCGCGACGTTGCGCCCTCCCAAAGGATGTCAACAATCATCATTAGTGTCTGAAGTGAAAGAAAAAACAAGACCAAGACCCTGTTTTTCTTGAATTGAAGATGAATATTCATAAGCAGAAAGTGATGGCTTTTGAACAAGGGGGAGATGGTGTATTAAGGTATCAAGGTAGGTTGTGTGTACCAAAGGTGGATGAAATCCAAGAGAGCATCATGGAATAAGCTCATAGATCCAGATATTCGGTCCATCATGGTTTCACATATATGTATCGCGGCTTGAGAGAAGTCTATTGCTGGAGTAGTGTGAAGAAGTGTATTGCAGAATTCGTTGCTAAGTTCCCAAATTGTCAACAAGTAAAGGTAGAGCACCAAAGGCACGGTGGTATGGATCAGAATATAGAGATTCCTGATGAAAGTGGGAGATGATCGATATGGATTTTATTACTGGGCTGCTGCGATATCGCAGGCATCATGATTCTATTTGGGAGATTGTAGATCGGATGACTAAATCAGCCCATTTTTTGCCGGTAAAGATTACCTATTCAGCATAGGATTATGCCGAACTATATATTCAAAAGGTAGTTATACTTCATGGAGTTCTGGTGTCCATCATTTCAGATAGAGGTGCGCAATTTACTGGATAATTTTGGACATTTTTCCAGAATGGTTTGGGTTCATAGGTTAATTTGAGTACTGATTTCCATCCCCAGACTGATGGTCAAGCAGAGCATATGATCCGGACTGTAGAGGATATGTTGAGGGCATGTGTGATTGATTTCAGGGGTAATTGAGATGATTACTTACCTCTCATAGAGTTTGCTTACAATAATAGTTATCACTCTAGCATCCAGATGGCTCCTTATGAAGCTCTTTATGGGAGAAGATGCAGATCTCCTATTAGATGGTTTGAAGTTGGTGAAGTTGGGTTGACAGGACAAAACTTAGTTCATCAAGCTATGGACAAAGTGAAGATCATTCAAGAAAGGTTGAAAACAACACAGAGCCGTCAGAAATCCTATACAGATCTTAGGAGAAGAAACTTAGAGTTTGAGGTGGATGAATGCGTTTATTTGAAGGTTTAACCCATGAAGGGTGTTATGAGGTTTGACAATAAGAGGAAGCTTAGTCCAGGTATATTGGTCCTTACAAGATATCCAAGAGGATTGGCAGTGTAGCTTATGAGTTTGAGCTACAGCTAGAGTTAGTAGTAGTCCATCCGGTGTTTCACATTTCTATGTTGAAGAAGTGTATGGGAGATCCTTCACTCATTATACTTGCTGAAAATATTGGTATTAAGGAAAGCCTACCTTATGAGGAGATTCCTGTTGAGATACTTGATCGTCAGGTTCGCAAGTTGAGAACCAAGGAGGTTGTGTTAGTCAAGGTATTATGGAGGAACTAGTTTGTTGAGGAGGCTACTTCGGAGGTTGAGGAGGATAAGAACAAGATATACCGACACCTCTTCCCTTCCGGAGAAATTCCAGACCACGGTAATGACTCTTTGTATAACAATTTTTAAATTGAAATGATATGTTTTGTTGAATTGCATGTTGGGGGTTGGAGTTGGGTGTTATATGTTGCCACCTTTAGTCCTACTTAGAGTGATCTCATTCAAGGGCGAATGTTCCCAAGGGGGAGATATTGTAACATCCCGCCTTACAAAGAGCTTGATTTAGAAAGAACTAATTAATTTGGAAAGAGTCAAATTGAAAATTTTGCAAGTTATGCTTAAGTTGTAGGTTTTGGGTCGACTTCAAACGACCATACCTTTCAGTACAAGATGAGTTAGGTGGCCCATAAGATATTAAATGAAAGGTCTTTGAATCCTTTTTCCAAAACCACCAAGTTTGCTACGTTTTGAATTTTGATAAGGGAGATATGCCCGTTTAAATCAGTTTATTAAGTAAAGAAAAGTTACCCGAATTTATGAGGGGTATTTTGGTCTTTTCATTACCCCTTTAGCTTAAAATGTTTTTAGTAAGGTTTTAGGGGTCAAAACTCATTTGAATCTGTTTTCGTAATTCTAAATAACGCTTATGGTTTTGAGAGGAATTTAAGAGGAGAAAAGAGGACAAGTTCAAGGCATTCATCAAGGTTCTTGAAGATTTTTGAGGAATTACGGCAAGGGTTTGATCCCTAAGAGGTATGTGAGTTCTCATAGTGTTGGTTTCGTTCACCCACACGCCAATCATGTGATTTTATTTGCAATTTCATTCTGAAGGTTGAAGGATTTGAGTTCTTGATGAGTTTACTTGAAGTTTCATTCATTAATCTTGATTATTGAGGTTTTGATGAATTCTTGTGATGAATGTTAGGAATTTGAGGGTTGTTTTGGGTAGATTTCCATGTACTTCTGTTGGGTATTCGAATCTAAGTGAGTTTGGAAGAAACAATTTGATTATAGGCGAAGTAGGGTAAGAAAATGAGAAAGAAAATTTGTTGGGTTTTTTTGGGCAGTGGGCTGGCGCGCCGCACCAACAGTGCACCAAAAAAAGTCTTATGCTGCTGAGAGGTTGGCGCCCCACTCCACTTAGTGCACCAGGGTTACCTGCCCTCACCCTTTCTTCCATCATTTGGCCCGTCTGAGTTCTTTTAAAGGATAAAGGCGAAATGGTCTAATGGACCCTTGTACTTGTATAAGTTTGTATTCTAGACCCTTGTACTTGTATAAGTTTGTATTCTAGACCCTTGTACTTGTATAAGTTTGTATTCTAGACCCTTTTACTTAATCTTTTGCCAACTGAACCCTTAAACTCAATTAAAATGAGATGTTTAAACCCTCTGACCATTGACCCAACTTATGTGGCATTTATTTTGCTGACTCAATTATAGTGCTTGGTTTCACACTTAAAAAGGCAAGTGAAAGCAATGAATTTATTTTAAAAATTATTAAATAATAAATAAAAAAAGGAAAAAACAAATTAAAGTTCCCAACCCGTCCCTCTTCTTCTCCCTTGGCTTTCGACGTTCTGAGAAAACAGTGCAGATCTCAGCGTCCCTTGCGACGCCATTTTCGTCTGCATCTTCACCCATTCTGTCCATTGAACCTTCGTTAATGATTAAGTGTTTTAATGAGTTTTAGCAGAATCAATGGAAGTTTTAGATATTAAACAAGAAGGCTGATTTTTCTCTGGTGGTTATAGGTCATCCATGGTGGTTATGTGATGATTTTGCTTCGGTGGCGATTTTGCTCTGGTGGCTTTCTCCGCCCATTCTGTTCATAGGTTTTTTTTTTTTGTGTTGAGATCTAGATTTGATTGTGGGTGATCTTCTTCTTCGAGCCTCAAAAATTTGCCATAAGATCTAAAATTAATAAAACATTGTACGTTCATATTAGTTTTGAGATCTAGGTTTGAGTTGTGGCTTTCTGAGCTTCATAGTCATTTTCCAAAGAAGAAATGAATTAGGAGAAAGGAGATCAATGAAATAAAATTCTTGTTTTCTTATGTTGTACTTATCCTGTTGTAGCCATTGATAAATTTTTAGCTTGCCTAATTATCTTTTCAATTGAAGTTCAAGGAAGAAGGAAAGTGATTCATCATTTCAAAGATTACTTTTGGATTACTGTTTTTTCTTTCTGTGTTTGGTGGTGATAGGTTGAGGAAGGTGGAGGAAAAGTGAGAGAAATAATTATTTTGTTTATATTTTAAATAGAAAACTTAGAATTTTTATCTTTTATTTGAATGACTTTTTTAGTTAATAATTTAAAAAATGTTAAGAAATAATTATTTCATGGCATTAATATATATGATGTGGATATATATGACATGTCATTTATGTTAGAGAGAGTGAGTTACACACATGGTTGGAGGGGTTCAAAAATTTCATTTTAATTGAGTTTAAGGGTTCAGTTGACAAAGAGTCAAGTAAAAGGGTTCAGAATACAAATGCATACAAGTACCACCAGACCATTTCGCCAAGGATAAATTCACTCCTTTCTGATTCTAACTACATTAAACTACATCTAAACATCGAGAGATCATTCATAACATGAATCACAACTTTGAATCCATAATTCAAATTCAAGGTACAGTTAAGAGTTAGGTCTTGAGAATTCTTCCGAGTCACTTTGAGAAGTTTTTTACAATCTTTTAAAACTTGTTTTAAGACTTGAGGTCTTGAGTATGAGGATGAGTAGAGTTGAGTTTCATTTTTCAAAATTAATAAATGGGAACTAACTAATCTCAAGAGTAAATATTTTTACACTTAAAATGAGGAGGAACTTTGATTTCCAAATAAGTTAGGAGGAGTTTTGAGTACTATCTCTTTTTAGAGAAACCTTTTGAATAATAATCTCAAAGTTTGAGGATGAGGAAATGGTTTTAAACATATGAGCTGAGTTATATTTTTGGGAGTAGTATTGAGGACCGATATGGGGACGAGTTCATAAAAACTCAAAGTCCTCATAAACCATGTAACCAACATGGGTAGAAAGGGTCATACTTTTTTAGATAATTCCTTACTGCATTTTAAGCATAGCTTAGTGGATCCACTTAGTTAAGGATGTCTTATACTCCGGCAAGGTATATGACAGTTCTGGCAGTGTGGGAGAGACGATGTATCATCACCTAGCTCATAGTGATGGTTGTCGGTTAGAAAATCTCCCAAATAGAGTTATTTTATAGTTTTATATACAAACTGAGTTATCTTGTATTTTTAAATACATTGAGTTGTTATTTACTATTTTTAAGAGCTTTCTTTATATTGCATCTTTATCATTGCTTTTATATTGAATTGATTTGAGGTTGAGTTGAGTTGAGACGAGGTAAGTTGTTTCTTTAGTTCTAGTTCAAGCTTATGTCATGTTTTAGATTTCCCCTTGCATGCTCATACATTCCATATACCGACACCATTTGGCCTGCATCTTTTATGATGCAGATATAGAAATCGGGATCATCAACCGACGCTCCGTTGATCGAGTCGTGTTCTAGCTAGAGTTGGTGAGCCTCCTTGCTTTCCAGACGGTTTCACATTGAGTTTACTTTTCAATTTTATTATTAGGATGTCGTGGGTGTTGTCCCGACGTCCATCTCAGTTAGTAGAGGCTTCATAGATAGACAATAATAATTCAAGAGTCTTTTTTCATTTCCAGTGTTTAATGTTTAAAACTTGAGTTGCCTCTTTTGGCCAGTGAATGTTTTTATTTAAAATATTCTAAGTTATCTATTTTGAGGCATTGAGTTAAACTTTACTTTTAAAGTTCTTTTATTGTTAAGTAAGTCTTCGACTGAGAGTTGAGTCAGACCAAGGGTTCACTTGGGGCCAGAAGTGGTTCTCGAGTGCCAGATGCGTCCAGGGTGTAGGCTCGTGGTGTGACATAACATTTTTCAAAAATCAAAATAATTTAACTTTGTTATTATATATCTATTTTTGAATTTGTTTTACTTCATATATGTGCAGTTATTTTCTTAATATAGACTATCAGTTATTTTATTTTATTTTTTTAGTTACAACCTTTTAAAATACCTAATAGAAAAATGATAATAAAAAATAAATTGTAAGTGAATGTGAAAGCTTGTTGATATATGTAATACCCGGGAAACTAGTAAGCTAAACTAGAGAGTTCTAGAGTCTTGCATGATAGTTTTAGAGTTTGGTATAAGGTTTAAAATTATAGAAATAACTTCCCATACTTAGAATGAGGGTTTTAGGATTAGGGCGTCAAGGTACGACCCCCCAAGGACCACCCAAGGGGCCCTTGAGGAGGACCCCAAAATAGTGCCTCCCACGAAGTGCATCCACGAGTCGTAGATGGACCCACACCTCGTGGGAAGGGGTCTTGGTTCAAGGCCTGAAGTCACCTGCAACTTCCAGCTGCAGACCACCACCCATGAGGATGCAGTACGGTCCGTAGACCCACCCACGGTCCGTGGGTTGGGGTCTCGTGGGTGGGGCAGTTTTGGAGTTAATTATTTTAAGTTGGGACTTATGGGTTAAGGCATTAATTAGTTAGGGGTTAAGTGAAGTTGGTTAGTTAGTTATTAAACCACCTATATAAGCTTAATAAACCCCTAAACTAATTCAATTAATTCATTCTTCCAAGACCCCAAATTCTCTCCAAATAATTCTCTCTCTAGAAGAAAAAGAAGAAAAAGTAGAAAAAGAAGAAGAATGAGGAGGAGAAGGAGAAGAAGAAGGAGAAGAAGGAGAAGAAGAAGGAAAATGAGAAGAAGAAGGGGAAAGAGAAAGAGAAGGAGCAGGAGGAGGAGAAGGAGAAGGAGCAGGAGGAGGAGGAGGAGAAGAACAAGAAGGAAGTAGGGGAGATTTTCTCCATTGATGCAAGCTTGGTGAGGGATTTGAATTAAGGTATGTTAGCTTATTCATCTATGGGTTCTTCCACCCATAGAGCCCCCTAGATTTTTCCTCAATTTTGATGACAAAAACCCAATTCTAGCTAGGGTTTCTTCTATATTGTGGGTATTGTTTGAGTATGATTCCAATCTAGAGGATACTACTTAATTATGATTCAATTAGCATTGAAGAAGACGATCCCTCTCCTGACACAGTGATGAGTCCACGATTTGGACTCATTTAGGGCTATATTTTGATAGAATTAGTGTCCTCAAATACATATTTTGTCTCAATATCTGATGAAAATTCTTAAGTTTCAGGTATTTGGAGTTTGAGGCAAAGCATGGACACTACTTGGCAAGAAGGAACAAGACGGCTAAAAAGAACGAAGAAATAAACGCCTGCTGATCGCCGAGCCTAGGTGGCGAGTAGCCGATCGGCCTGGAGATCGCCTTTTGTTCCAGTGTGCTAAGCCCTGAAGGAAAAGGTCAAGTTGGCAATGAAATGGAGCAGTCGGCGTTTCACCAAAGAGTTCCGCAAAGCAGTACCATATCGCCCAACGATTCAAAACGCGAAAAGGCTAAAGGCCAAAGAAGGAAGATGATGAAATCGATGAAATGGAGGATCACCGAATGTATCAGCGATCCGGACTAACTTCGCCGAAGGATCCTTCGCAACATATTTTCAAACACTATAAATACTTGTTTAAATTTCTAGCTTAGTATAATATCACTATTATTCTTAGAACTTTTTACAGTTTTTTAGAGAGTTTAAGTTTTAGAAGGTTTTGGAGACTTTGTTCTAAGACCTTGAAGATTCAAAGGGTTTCAACTCCAAGAAATTGGACTTGGGTCTCAAAGATTCTTCACTCTTGACATGTTTTATGACTTAATCTTTCATACCCAGTTGATGGAAACTGATATTGGTATAAATTTTTATCTCTTTTACATGTCTAGCTAAAACCCCAATTCTTGGGGTGTGATTTTGTGAATA
Source organism: Solanum acaule (assembly GCA_036250505.1). Lineage (NCBI taxonomy): Eukaryota > Viridiplantae > Streptophyta > Magnoliopsida > Solanales > Solanaceae > Solanum > Solanum acaule. Next base: position 16,068 of record JAJOOR010010970.1, read on the forward strand.
TGGGTTAGATTATCTGTTGGGTCTTGCTTGTTGATGGTTTATTTGTTGTTTAAATGTGATTTGTTTTAGTAGTTGTGTATGAACTTAATGGAGTTTTAGTTGCAAATACGATTTCATCTTAGTGTTTTCGGCTTGCTCGAGAGAGAGGTCGTAAAACTAAGACTACTAAATTGATAGCTGGTGGTATTGGGTCGACATGGGTTCAGCTCGAGAGAGTGAATCCTAGTCCTTCTCCCACACATTCAGCTCGAGAGAGTGAATGGGCTAAGGCGGAGGCTGTGCTTAAAGCGGCAACTCGGTGTTCGAGCGAAACCTAGTCGATTTGAGGTAAGTTGCTCAAGAGAGAATTTACCCCCACCATAGTCTAGCCTAGTTACAAATACTTAACAATTTACTATCAAAAGCATGTACCCGACAGTTTAGTTTATCCCGTATTCCTATTACATCCCAAGAATCCCGTCTATCTATCTAGTTTTCATATATTTTCATTGATAATTGACGCTTGCATCACCCCCTTTTGATTTAGTATGTTTATATTCGATAATATCTATAGCTATGACTAATTAGAACTAAATTTTATTTTTCTATTAATTCTCAAAACCTCTCCCTTGGGACTCGACCCCAACCCTTGGTTGGGTTACTTTACTATTGTGCAATCGTAGACACTCGAATTGGAAGTTGTTTCTTGATTACGCAAATATCAAAATGGCGCCACTGCCGCAGAGTGGTGTTATTTGAGAATTTTTAGTTAAGTAAAAATTTTGTTCTTCTTAGTTATAATTCACTTACTTAATCTTTAGTTTTGTTTTGCTTATTTGAGCTTCGAAACAGAAAAGGTGGAGAGATGAACTTCCCTTCATTAGAAGCGATGATGTACATGGATCACATTATAACCTTTAAATAATTAGAAGGTTAACGGATTCATTAAGCGTGGGCAAGGTTTAAATCGCTTCTGATTCAATGCCCCACTCATGAAATTCCCGATATAGTCCTCCTGGACTGCTTCTACAGAATCTTGGTTTTGGAAACAAGGCAATTACTGACCAACTCATTCTGGGTGGCATTACACAGCAGACTTATGAAAAAGCATCCCACCTGCTTGATCGCATGGATGAAACAAACCAAGAAGTAGAGAAGGACTTCATATTGGCCGCACTAATGTCTAAGATGAATGAGTTGACCGGAAAGGTAGTGAAGATCGAAGTCCAATGCAGAAGGAAGGATAAATATATCCCTCCTCGTGAGCGAAAAAGATCTATGGACAATGAGGGCCAACGTGTGGAAGGAATGCTCTAAATCATTCTTCACAAAGTAAGTGAACATGACAGAGTGTTGGACGAGATAAAGGAGAACGTCAAAGTGAGGAACCAGATGATTGGTTCTAATTCCAGATCTATCCAGCTGCTTGAGAACTTTATGAAGTATGAGTCACCTCATCTCTGCCCAATCAAGAAATTGGGGTTACCTAGCAATACTAGGGTCAACCCCAATAATGGAGAGTAAGGACTTGCGTCGTGCCACGATGTTAACTAAGGTGCTGCTTAGGAGGCAACCCAAGGTTTTAATAACTTTAAATTATTATGTTAGAATAATGGTGTATTGATTTTGTAGGTTAAAATGAGGAAAGTGTTGAAAAGTGCAGGTTGGCAAGCTGAAGACCTAGTTGGCGAATCGCGGAAATGGTTGGCGATCCCGCTATTTTCCACCGTTTGGACCTCTACATAAATTGGAGGCCCTATAAAACTAGATGAGGCAAGTGATTAATTGGCATGTCACCGAGTAGTTCAGCGATCTAGACTAACATCGCCGACTGGGCGAAAACTGGACGGTTTTGCAAGCCAAAGGTTTAAAAGTTGCAAACTCATCTACTTTCCCTCACTTTTTATCTGCCCAAACTCACACCTGCACTCTATTTTCAATATCCTTGCACTTTTAGAGTATTTTAGTTGTTGATTTGTGTTTGGGACTTGGATTACATTCCTGCCTAGCGATTCAACTCCATTTTAATCAGCACGAAAGGTTGGTTCCCAAACTCTGAGTTCTTTCTATCAATTTTGTACTCAATGCAATGATATTATCTTGTTGATGTGTGTAGGGCCTCTCTGGTAGGATTAAATTTTTTGTTTGCCTATTAGATTCCCTAATCTTGCCCGTACCGAGTTAAATAGTTAATTCCTGAAAAATATACCTTGAAGGAGATGAAAAATCGGGGGTTGTACATGATTGTCATTAGGTCTAAGCCTAATTTGAGTTATGCATGCCTTGATTTTGTTTTCGGGGGTTGCAGGTTTGAATTCGAGAAGTTGGGTTGAAAATAGGCACGTTGGGTCAGTTGGCAAGCTCGGTCGAGCTCGCCAAAGCACTCAGCATTTCGCCTAATGTCCCCATCTCACCTCTAATTTCATGCTAAATGTGTTGTTGGATTCTGTAAATTTCGACGAGAGCTTGTGGTTGCCGAACACACTCGGTGTCTCACCAAAAGACTTCTTGTTCGCCTTTTGTCTGCAACCTTGTATCCGATATGCACTGCACTCGGTGCGTCGCCTAAGTGGGTGCGCAGTTTGCCAACTGGTTCGACAGAGTTTTTCTGCAGCTGAACTTCTATGCTTTTGTTGGGACATTTTCTAGCTCTTTCTCGAAGCTTTGCAGACATGGCTAGACCAAAAGTAGCTGGAAGAAATAGGCCACCCCGATAGATAAGAGCAAAAAAATTAAGGAAAGATACAAGTGAAGCAAATCCTCCCAAGATAGAAAGTGAGGGCAAAAAGCCTAGTTCTAGCAAGAGATCTATCCCCCGAGATCCCACTATCCCTTCGTGGACTCGTGGATTCTACATAGCTAGACATTCCTTTTTGGTGCCTCATGACTTGGACAATTTTAGCAAGTCAGTTGCCACTAAACCTTCTGACGTACCTCCGGGTACTATTATGCAAGTCTAGGCTAACAAATCGGGCACTGATGCCCAGACAGATGGAGCGACTGTGTAGACAAGATACCCTATTTACCTCCCTCTATGTCTTACTTTATTTTGACTTTTGGATTTTGTATCATTTGCATTTGAGGACAAATGTTTTTAATTGTGGTGAAGTGAGACCCACCTTTGTTGTGCTTTCTGTGATTCATGTTTTGATTATGTATTTCAGTTGTGAATCATAATGTAGTGTCTTATACTGTTTTCGTGGAAGATTTGAGCTTGTGGCTTCTTTTGCTTTAAATTGCAAATGATTTTGACCCTTCCGAAAAAAGTTTTGCCACCTCTTATATGTGTTGAATGTGGTTGTTCTTTCACAAATTTGAGTATCGGGTTTGATCAATACCGATGACTTAAATAGTGCTTATAATCGAACAAACATGAATGTGCGGCTACGATGAGGCCAAATGAACTTGCATAGACAATATGTGAATTCTTTGCATCTCGTTGTGACTAACCAATTATTAAATCGAGTCTCTTGTGATGATCGTTGCGCACTAGCAAAAGTGTGAAGTCTTATTTGACTTTAGTGTGGATGCCTTGTGTTATGAGCTTATTGTGAACCATGCATGACAACACCTAGAATTTGCCTCGTTGGTCCGGTCGACTAAGTAAGGATATCTTTTGATATGATCTTAGACAATTTCTAAGAGTGTGAGCCAATTTGACATATACCTCTTTTGTAGCCTACCTTATGAGTGTGTGTCAACCTCTTTTGAACACCCCTTGAACCTTACCTTTCTTTCGAAGAAACTTGATGAAAACAATGACTTTTCTTTATCCATCACCCATAATCCTCATGAAGTTATGGTTTGTTTGAATAGCCAACTTAGGCCAAAAGCCTAAGTTGGGGGTGTGGTCAAAAGAGAAGGAAAATCAATACAAGAAAGTCCCTTCTACCCATGATTTTGTGAAAAATGGAACCCTTCCACACAAAAAAAAAAGCAAAGAAAATGAAAAAGAATGAAAAAGTTATGGAATAAAGTTATGAAAGTATAAAGAAAATTGGGGTTTCCAACTATCCATGGGAAGTGAATAATAGGACTACTTGTGATCATAAATGAGAATGATGAAAGAAGAAGAAAGGGAGTGTTATTCAACCTTTGTTTCCTGAGGACTATAACCACTGAGCCTTAATGACCATACATTTGCACTCAACCCCATTACAAGCCTTGAAAGACCTTTGTGATCTTGAGTGAGCTGAAGCAAGTGTTGATTGGAAAATATGGGCAAACCTATGGGTGAAATTATCCATTGTGTTCATCTTTGTGAGCGTGAGCGTTGCATTTGATTCCGAAGATTTAAACTGTGAACCATTGTCTGAATATGAGACTATTCTTTGTGTGAGGGCATTTGAACACTTTGGTTGACCTTGAACTTGCATTTGAAGCAAGTATTGTGAGAATGAGATTCTTCGATATTGGTGAGTCACAACTTGAATGTTTGAGTGCACAATTGGTCTTTGCATGAGTAAAGTGAGTCTTGTTGTGTGCATTTATGATTGATTCTTGTGTAGCACTATTTGAGACACCCTTTTTGAACAGCTGAACGCGAGTTGCTTGAGGACAAGCAAAAGTTTAAGTTCGGGGTGTTGATGAGTCCACAATTCGGACTCATTTAGGGCTATATTTTGATAGAATTAGTGTCCTCAAATGCATATTTTGTCTCAATATCTGATGAAAATCCTTAAGTTTAAGGTATTTTGAGTTTGAGGCAAAGCATGGACACTACTTGGAAGGAAGGAACAAGGCGGCTGAAAAGAACGAAGAAATGAAGGCCTAAAGATCGCCGAGCCCAGGTGGCGAGTCGCCGATCGGCCTGGAGATCGCCTTTTGTTCTAGTGCGCTAAGCCCTGAAGGAAAAGGTCAAGTAGGCGATGAAATGAAGCAGTCGGCGTGTCGCCGAACAGTTCCGCGAAGCATTACCATATCGCCCAACAACTGAAAATGCGAAAAGGCTAAAGGATAAAGCAGGAAGGCGATGAAATCGACCAAACAGTGGATCGCCGAATGTATCGGTGATCCTGACTAACTTCGCCGAAGGGTCCTTCACAGCACATTTTCAAACACTATAAATACTTGTTTAAATTTCTAGCTTAGTATCATATCACTATTATTCTTAGAGCTTTTTACATTTTTTAGAAAGTGTAAGTTTTAGAGGGTTTCGGAGACTTTGTTCTAAGACCTTGAAGATTAAAAGGGTTTCAACTCCAAGAAATTGGAATTTGGTCTCGAAGATTCTTCACTCTTGATGTGTTTTAAGACTTAATCCTTCATACCCAGTTGATGGAAACTGATATTGGTATAAATTTTTATCTCTTATACATGTCTAGCTAAAACCCCAATTCTTGGGGTGTGATTTTATGAATATGGGTTATATTATTTGTTAGATCTTGCTTGCTAATGGTTTATTTGTTGTTTAAATGTGATTTCCTTTAGTAGTTGTGTATGAACTTAATGGAGTTGTAGTTGTAAATACAATTTAATCTTAGTATTTTCGTCTTGCTCGAGAGAGAAGTCGTAAAACTAAGACTACTAAATTGATAGCCGGTGGTATTGAGTCGACATGAGTTCAGCTCGAGAGAGTGAATTCTAATCCTTCTCCCACACATTCAGCTCGAGAGAGTGAATGGGCTAAGGCGGACGTTGTGCTTAAAGAAGCAACTCGGTGTTCGAGAGAAACCAAATCGATTCGGGGTAAGTTGATCGAGAGAGAATTTACCCCCATTATAGTCTAGCCTAGTTACAAATACTCAACAATTTACTATCAAAAGCATGTACCTGACATTTTAGTTTTACCCGTATTCCTATCACATCCCAAGAATCCTGTCTCTCTATCTAGTTTTCGTATATTTTCACTGTTTGTAGTTGTTAATTAATACAAAAACCCCCATTGATAATTGACGCTTGCGTCACCCCCTTTAGATTTAGTATGTTTATATTCAATTATGTCTATAGCTATGACTGATTAAAACTAAATTTTATTTTTCTATTAATTCTCAAAACCACTCCCTTGGGACTCAACCCCAACCTTTGATTGGGTTACTTTACTATTGAACGATCTTAGACACTCATATTGGAAGTTATGTCTTGATTACGCAAACATTACGCAGCTAGCGGCGGAGCATCTCAACCTCCAAGGCAGTGTTGGGTGGGGCCGGAGTGAAGTCAACATAGGCACTCCCCAATCTCTCCGAACAGCAGCTAGATCCTCCTCAACCCGTTCCTCGTCATCTGAATCCGCGGCCGTCTTGTTGCGTCTAACCCTGCCAATCCTCCTCATCTTGCTCCTAGAAGTAGAACCTACTCTAACCAAAAGAGGGTGAAGGGGGGGATCCATAGGAAGTACCTCATCAACATCAAATGGTGGCATTTCCGCCTGCTTACACAGAGCAGTGAAAATACCAAGGAGAAAGAACACCTTCTTGTTACCCCGGTAGAATATCTTCCACTCCGAAATGATCTGCACCCCCACATTCAGCTCTATATACTGTATGGCGCACGCCACCACCAAAGCTCGGGGAAAGGTCACGTCAGTGCGGTTGCCCGACGAGTGGATCCTCCAAGTAACCAAGTGTAGCCACCTCTTAGCATATGATGACCAATCTGTATTAGTAATACCCTCAGCAGTAGCCCAGTAAACTTGATCCCGGCGCTCAGGCTCAACTGGAGTGTCTCTCAGCCACTCCAGATTCATCTCCCTTAGATTGGCCTCGTATTAGGCGTTTGAGACCTCCGGTACCACTAGAGCCTTATTGATGACAGTGGCATTCAGAGAAATGTCCACTCCCGTGATACGGATGACGGGGTGAGAGTCGTCCTATCGAACAGTAGGTAGGATGTCGTAGAACTCCCTCACCCAAGTAGAGCGTGCATCTGAGGGTGCCTCAGTCAGTGGGACAAACCCAAACTCTACCAGACGAGCATAGAAGGCAGGCTCCTTTTTCTCTAACTTGTGCAATACAAAACCCCCTCTTGCAATAGAATCATGTGTTGCGGTAGTCATGATGCCTTTCTCGACTAGCGGCATCAGGGAAATGGATGAATGGTAAGTGTTCGTCATTTTGACCTGCCATTTAGATAAGTCTATAAGTGATGAAAAATATAAGTTAGAACACGATGGAAATAGACAGATCAAAGGTTGAATAAGAAGAAAGGATATTCTGAGTTAAGGGATGCAGGCGACTGGTCTGCCATATTTCGCCACAGCGGCCAAAATCCCGCCAGGGCACGATTATGGAGGTCGCCACAGTGGGGTGAAGGCCTCCAGAGCGACCTTCATCTACGACAAAAACCAGACGTGATAATGGCGTCTCTTCATCCCAAAACCTTCTATTTTGACAGAATTTCAGCAGATCAGAGTATGCAAACTATGTTAGAACGTAAATAAGCAATTATTTCAACAAAATAACTCCTAAATGATGCCTAAATTGGAGTTTTACCCCAAGAGACCCTTCAACTTCCTCCACCCATTTTTGTATCGATTTAATCATATTTTTATGAAATCCTTATGCCAAGATGTTGTGAATACGTTGGGGAAGTAAGGGAAGTACCCATGCTACATTATTCTAATGAATCAAGCAACCTAGTTTATTTTTGAAAAACTACCCCAAAAACCATCTAAATTCGATTAGTTAATCATCATGCAATTATCGTTAATCAAGTAACGAAGTAAGGAGTGGAGGGAAATGAGAATTTACCTTATTTTTGGCGTCTGAAAGTGAAGTGATCGAGAGGTTTCGGGAGATTTGAGTAAGGGAAAAGGGGAGAAATGAGGAAATTCGTTCCTCATTCCCTCTTTACTTTTTCGATCTCCCTCCTCAGCAGGAGATCTCTCGCCATAATGGTCCCGCCTTAGCGGGAGGGCTGCACCCCTGGCGGGCCAGGCTGTGTAATTTAAATACTTTTGAGTCTTCGTGTGTGGCTTCATGTATTCCTCTATTATATTGGTATAGTACCATTTCGTGTGTTAATTAAGTGAAAGGTCGCCATTCGTCGTGATCCCATAGTGGACCAATCCTATAATATAGAAATAAATTGAAAGGAGGTGTGTGATTCCTCGTGCACTGGTCATTTAGGGACGCACGCGGGGTAAATTAATATTTATTCTAACGACCCAAGCCGTCATTATTTAGGAGAACAAAAATCTGGGAAAATTTTGGGCCATTGTTCTGCCATACCAGGCAAGATGCCTCTAGGGCGGTGGCGCCAGGACGGGGTAAGCTGGCGCCAGGGCATAATTGATGAGGCAGAACGTAAATTACGAGAAATCCTATTTTATCCATCTTCCTAAAATACATAAATAAGTCGTAAAACACCCTAGAAACCTCAGAAAAACTTCTCTAAGCTTGGGAAGAAAGGAGAAGAAGATATCTAATGAGAGGATGGTGATATCTTGCAGATTCTTGGCCAAATTCACTGTCACGAAGCCCGGGAAATCGGATCGAAGTCAAACACTCTATGCAACTGCTTGGTGCCTAGGTAGGCTAGGTTTTATGAATTGAGTAGTTTAAATTTATGCTCACTGCATAATATATGTATATCAATGGTAGGATTTAGGCGTAGGCCTTCGTGCACCGAATGATTTATGATTTGAACCCTAGAAAGAAGCCTTAGACGATGAATTAGGGAAGTGTATGGTTGAATTAGGGTTTGAATGATGTGCATTGATGAATAATCCATGATAGGCGATGGTTGTGATTCTATGATTGTGTGATGTTCGTTTGTTCTTGCTTCATTATGATAATTGCATGTATACGAATGTTGCATGATTGATCAGACTTGTTGTAAATGAGATAGATGAATGATGAATGTCATGAATCATAACTTGTTGTATGAACTTGAGAAGATACTTGTGATTGTGATTGTGGTGCGTTGAATGGATCGGTTGCCACGTTCCGGCATAACTAACTTGGATCGGTTGCCACATTCCGGCATAATCATTGGATTGGGTACCACGTTCCGGTATGGTAACTGTTTGTCTTTGGGTTCCATGAGAGGACCAATGACTTGTCATAATTGTGTATATTGTTGAGCATATGATAATTGATATTTTATATGGTGGTATTTTGCATGTTTATAATGTGGTATAGACTTGCTTATGTTGCACTTAGTGGGTATAGCTTATGACAAATTATATTTGATTGTTCTTTGTGTTAAGAGAACTTGTCGGGTATAGTGGAAGGGTAAAGTGTTCAAGGGGCGAGTAATGGATAGAAAGGGTTGCTCGTGTGTCGTGATGGCGAGAAGTATAGGTAGTGTATGTGATGAAATATGCTTAGGCGGATTTCACCTTGGTTAAAGAGATTGGGCTTAGGGGTAAGAAAATTTATGTAGGCTACTATGTGACCTTGGTTGAGTAAGGTGACTAGGAAGTAATGGCACGAAGTGAGCGGTTAGTTGGAATGATTATGGGAGTAGTTGGAGATTCGTTAATATGTTAGAATGGTTAGGCTATGGTCAAGAACCTGGTGAGTAGGTTGATTGAGAAGGTGGTTAGTAATCAGAGAACATCCGATAAAATTAGAGGTATTTTAAGAAAGGGTAAAGGTGGAGAAGCGAGTGGTCTATTTCATGATCTTACTAGTTGGTTTCTTATGTTATGTGGTGGGCGTTGGGTTGACCGATGATGCCTACCAGTACGTGTGTTTGTACTGATACTACTCTTGCTATGCCATTTTGGCATAGCCTGGAAGCAGGATTGGTGACGTTTCATTAGGTGAAGACGAAGAAATTCTCCAACAGCTTCTATTCTTCCTTCCGCATGGTGGGAGCTGTGTCTTTTATTTATCTTGTCCAGTCATACTCTTAGTAGCTCTTGTACCTGTTTAGACTAGATTCATGAGACTTATTAAATTATTTTACATGTTTTAACTAAAAGTGTGTCTAAAGATATTGTTTATAAAATCATATTATTATATTCATCTCGGTTTTCTTTAAATTCTCTGCATGTTTATTTATTAGGGTATGCGGGTTCTCCTACTTAGGTGTTAGAGTGGGTGCCCGCACGGCCTGGTGAGTTGGGTCGTGACAATGCCACTTGTTGAGAAGATTACAACAAAAACTACCTCATGGACAGCCAAAAAGTTGTCTTATGCAGGAAGAATACAACTTGTTCAATCAGTTTTACTTGGTATTCAAGCCTATTGGGCTAAATTGTTTATTATCCCTTCTAAGGTGATTAATCTCATTTATGCGCATTGTAGAAGCTACGTATGGCCGGGCACTAATACTATCACAAAGAAAGCTTTGGTGGCTTGGGAAAGAGTTTGTTCTCCAAAATCAGTAGGTGGCCTCAACTTGATTAATCTTAACTCATGGAATAAGGCTGATATTGCTAAACATTGTTGGGACGTAGAGCATAAACAAGATAAGTTATGGATTAAGTGGGTGCATTCTTACTATATTAAAAGAACTCATTTCCAAGAAGTGATCATTTCCCAACAAGCTTGTTGGATGGTAAAGAAAATTTTGGAGGCTAGACAAGTTTATTCATAGTTTAAGCCCACAGTTTTGCAAAATAAAAGTATGATCAGGCAACTATATTTTCACTTTTCCGGCCCCAACAAAGAGTTCTATAGAAGTGCTTGATGTTTCAAAACTTTGTCAGGTCAAAGGCAGTCTTCACTATGTGGTTGCAGCTACAAAACAGACTAACACCACTGATAGACTCAAAAAATGGGGACTAGATACAGAGCTAAAGTGTGTTTTGTGCCAACTTCATCTTGAATCCAGAGATCTTATGTATACAAGTTGTCCTTACAATCAACAGGTTTGGAGCAAGTTATTACAATGGATTCAATTTTCACAAGCTCCTTACAACAATTGGAGCCAATATGTCTTGGGAATGATTGATGCCACAAAAGGGAATACTCCAACTGCCCAAATTTTTATGTTGGTGTATACTGAGTATGTCTATGCGATTTGGATTGAGAGGAACCACAGAATCTTTGAGAAGGATAGCAGAACTTGGGAATCTCTTGCCAGGGAGATTGCTTATATTTGTTATGTTAGGGCCAGCACGAAAACTATGCAAGACATGCATCAGTTTGCGTTTTAGATTGCTAGCTTAGTTTTCCTTTGTTCTCATTATCTCTATTTTTTTAGAATGGCAAGTTGGGTATGACTTTGCTATTGGATATGTAATGGTTACACTTTGGTGATTAATACAATCTTGTTGGTTACCAAAAATAATAATAATTAAATAATAGAAAACTAAAATAAAATAAATTAAATAATAATAAAGTCTGATATACCCCTCAACTTTGTCATTTAGAGCTGATACACCCCTATTTTTACACAAACGACTCACATATACCCTTTTCCTCTAAAGGAAGTGAAAAAAATAAATTTTTAATTAATATTTATTATTTTTTTATTAAAAAAAATCTATGTTGGGATATATTTTATCCTCCTCACACGTTTTTTTTAACTTTTTTAATTCAATGGCTAATTTAAATTTATTATTTTGATGGTAAAATTTATTCTTTCCATTTATTTTTTTATAGTCATTACTATAGATATCCTAGAAAGTTATAGATATAAATACTAAATTAATTACAATAGCAAAAAAATAGTTTTTTCTTTTTCTTTTTTTTCATTCACACTACTTTCTTTTCAGGGAAAAGACATAAATATACCCCGAACTATTGTAAATGGTATCTAAATACCCTTCGTTATACTTTTAGGACGCTGACATCCTTACAGTCCAAATTTTGGGGCGTATATACCCTTTCTACTAACGACGGGACAGAAGTCAAAATCTAAAACATTTAACCGATTTTTTTAATAATTTTTACCCATTATTAAAAGATTCACCCATATTAATTAAAATTCCACCCAAATAACATAATACTTATATCCAAATTATAACCCAAAACCCTCAAAACACTTATTAGTATCTGCACTTCATCCTCTGTTTTTTCCTCTTCCTCTACGACCTGTCATTAAAATTTTTCCTGTATCCTCGTTCATCAATGATCAACCCATTTTGATCCTCAATTTATAAACAGACCAAAAGAATTTTTGTTAGCAATTGCGAATTCCATGTATGTCCAGTGATCTGTGAAACAAGCACTTGATTCCCAATCCCATGGGGTTGGTCCTAATTTACCGTGGCAAGGTAATAGTATCATTTATAGATGGTTGTTTCCATTTAATAGGCCTGATGGAAATGGTAATCTTGATGCGGCTTTCTTATTTCTGTCTGCCATCAAAATGCATCAGTTCAAATTTAACTAATTAAGTACCACATGGAGGGCTCAGTTCATTTGGGATTTGCAGGAACATTTTCCGTGAACAAAAGCTTGAAAATCAAAGAACTTGGCAAGAAATCGGCCAAACTCGCCGAAGGATGAGAAACGAAGAAAATAGAGAAGTGTTTTTAGGGTTTTGGGTAATAATTTGGGGTGGTATTATTTTATTTGGGTGAGTTTTTAATTAATATGGGTGGATCTTTTAAATATGGATAAAAATTTGATAAAAATAGGGTAAATGTTTTAGATTGTGACACATGTCTCGCCATTAGTAGAAAGGGTATATAAGCCCCAAAATTTGAACAGTAAGGACATCAGCGTCCTAAAAGTATAACGTAAGGGTATTTAGATACCATTTACGATATTTCAGGGGGTATATTTGTCTTTTTTTCCTTCTTTTTATTTTTCTTATTTTACACTAAAGAATGAAAGAAAAATTGAAATAAGAATAAAAAACTCAAATAATAATAATCAAAGAAGTCAAAAAATAATTTATGTGTGGAGAAGATCAAATACATAATTTTTTGTAATATTAAATATCAAAAAAAATTATTTAATATTAATTTTATTACTTTTGTAATGATAGAGGTATATGTGAGACACTTTTGTAACAGTGAGGGTATATGTGTGCCAATTTTATAACGGTAGGGGAATATATTAGCCACTTTTGTAACACGGGTGTAACGACCCGAACTGTCGTTATTTAGGAGAAACAAAACTATGAGAAAAATCTGGGTCATTGCCCCACCATAGCGGGCAAGATGCCGCTAGGGTGACGGCACCAGGGCGAGGTAAGCTGGCGCCTGGGCGAGATAGGCGAGGCAGAACGTAAATTACAAGAAATCTTATTTTCTCCATCTTCCTAAAATACCTAAATAAGTCGTAAAACATCCTAGAAACCACAAAAAAGGTGCTCTAAGCTTGGGAAGGAAGGAGAAGAAGATTTCTAGCATGAGAATGGTGATATCTTGCAGATTCTTGGCCAAACTCACCGTCATGAAGCCCGGGAAATTGGAATCAAAGTCAAAAACTCCGTGCAATATCTTGGCGCCCAGGTAGGCTAGGTTTTATGAATTGAGTAGTTTAAATTTGTGCTCACTGCGTAATATATGTATATAAAGGGTAGGATTTAGGCGTAGTCCTTCGTGCACCGAATGATTTATGATTTAAAACCTAGAAAAAGCCTTCGATGATGAATTAGGGTTGTGTATGGTCGATTTAGGGTTTGCATGATGTGCATTGAATAATCTATGGTAGGTGATGGTTGTGATTCTATGATTGTGTGATGTATGTTTATTCTTGCTTCATTATGATACATGTATGTATATGAATATTGCATTATTGATCACACTTGTTGTAAATGAGATAGATGAATGATGATTACCATGAAATCATGACTTAAATATATAATCTTGAAGATATACTTGTAATTGTGATTGTGGTGTGTTGAATGGATCGGTTGCCACGTTTCAGCATAACTAACTTGGATCGGTTGCCACGTTCCGGCATAATTATGGGATAGGTTGCCACGTTCCGGCATAATCATTGGATCGGGTACCACGTTTCGGTATTCTAACTATTTGGGTTTGGGTTCCATAAGAGGACCAATGACTTGTCATAATTGTGTATATTGTTGAGCATATGATAATCAATATTGTATATGTTGGTATTTTGCATGTTTATAATGTTGTATTTACTTGCTTATGTTGCACTTACTGGGTATAGGTTATGATGGAATATATTTGAATGTTCTTTGTGTTAAGCGAACTTGTCGGGTATAGTGGAACGGTAAAGTGTTCAAGGGGCGAGTTATGGATAGCAAGGGTTGTTCGTGTGTCATGATAGCGAGAATTATAGGTAGTGTATATGATGAAATATGCTTAGGTAGATTTCACCTTAGTGAAAGAGATTGGGCTTATGGGTAAGTAAGTTGATGTAGGGTACTATGTGACCATGGTTGAGTAAGGTGACTGGGAAGTAAGGGGACGAAGTGAGCGATTAGTTGGAATACTCGTGGGAGTAATTGGAGATTCGTTAATGTGTTAGAATGGTTAGGATATGGTCATGAACCTGGTAAGTAGGTTGATTGAGAAGGTGGTTAGTAATCAGAGTACACCCGATAAAATTGGAGGTATTTTAAGAAAGGGTAAAGGTGGAGAAGCGAGTGCTCTATTTCATGATCTTACTAGTTGGTTTATTATGTTATGTGGTGGACTTCGGGTTGACTGATGATGCCTACCAGTACGTGTGTTTTGTATTGATACTACCATTGCTATGCATTTTTGGCATAGTCTGGATGCAGGATTGGTGACGTTTCATTAGGTGAAGACGAAGAAATTCTTTAGCAACTTCTATTCTTCCTTCCGCATGGTGGGAGATGTGTCTTTTATTTATCTTGTCCAGTCATACTCTTAGTAAATCTTGTACCTGTTTAGACTAGATCCATGGGAGTTGTTAAATTACCTTACAAGTTTTAACTTAAAGTGTGTCTAAAGATATGGTTTATAAAATCATATTATTATAATCATCTCGGTTTCCTTTAAATTTTCCACATGTTTAACTATTGGGGTATGAGGGTTCTCCTACTTAGGTGTTAGAGTGGGTGCCTGCACGGTCCGGTGGGTTAGGTCGTGACAAATTGGTATCAGTGCTTAGGTTACCGGTCTCCCAGTACAAGAGCAAAATGTGGACTAAACTCTTGCGGATTGTTGTGTTGACGTCTGATGAGTCCACAAATTGGACTCTTCTAGGGCTATATTTTAATATAAATTGTGTGCTCGAATGCTTATTTTATCTCATTATCTGATAAAAACACTTAAGTTTCAGGTAGTTGAAGTTTTAGTGGAAGCATGGACACTTAGGCGCAAAAGGAACAAAAAGGCTGAAAAGAACGAAGAAGCTGAAGCCTGAGCATCGCCATACATGCTTGGCGATTCACAGAAGGGATGCACTCAGCCCTTTGTTCTAGTACGCGAAGCCCTAAAGGAGCAGGAACAAAAAGGCAATGAAAGTAGAAATCGGCATTTCACCGAGTAGTTCCACGAAGCATTACTATGTTGCTCAATGATACAGAACACGACGATGCTGAAGGCTAGTGAAAGAAGGCGATGAACTACACCAAACTATGAATTGCCAAGTTAATCGGCGATTCCGACTAACCTCGCTGAGCAATCCGCCAGCACTTTTTTTTGAAGTCTATAAATACTAAAATCTTTATTAATTTTAAGAGAGTCGAACCATTATTATAATTTTCACAATAGAATAGTAATTTTTACTCTAAGTTTGAGAGGGTTTTGGAGACTTGAAGAAGAAGAGGGTTTCATCTTCTAGATTTGGAGTTGGGTCTCTTAGATTCTTCATTCTTGGCCTGTAACAAGACTTAAATATTCATACCCATTTGAATGCAAGCTCATTTAGGTATAAATTTCTATCTCTTGTTCATGTTTAGCTAAAACCCCCATTCTTGGGTTGTGATTTAACAAATATGTGTTGATATTATTATTGGGTCTTGTTTATTGATAGGTTAGATGTATTTATATGGTGATTTCACCAGGTGATTGTGGTTTAATTTAATGGGTTTGTAGTTGCAAATACAAAACCACCTATGTGTTTTCGACTTGCTCGAGAGAGAGAGAGGTCGCAAAACCAAGACCGCTAGACTGTGGCCTAAGGAGTGGGTCGACATGAGGTTCAGCCCGAGAGGGTGAGCCATAGTCCAATATCCTAACAATCAGCTCGACAGAGTAAGTGGGGTAAGGCGTAGTCTGGTGATGCTTATAGTGACCAACGACACTAACTACGGTTCGAGTGTCTACAATCGTCGATAATATAGTAACCCAACCAAGGGTTGGGGTCGTGTCCCAAGGGAGTGGTAGTAAAAATAGTAGTTAGGCTAGAATTTTGTTCTAGTTAGCTGTAGTTTGAGAAATTATCGAATAAAAACAAAGTAAATTCAAGTGGGTGACACCAAAGTGTCAAATATCAATAGGGGTTTGTCACAAGTATAGCTAAAACAACAAAAATAAAGAGAAAATTCAAGTATGGACAGAAGTTCTTGGGATGTGACCGCAATACAAGTTGAGATAAATTGTTGGGTACATGCTTTCGATAGGAAATTTGCTAAATAATAGTGACTAGGCTAAGCTTTAAATTGAAATAAGTTCCATCTCGGGCAACTTACCCCGTTTCAAATGCGTTCCTTTCGGACATCCATTTGCCGCATTAAGACCAGCCTACGCCTTCCCTCACTCACTCTCTCGAGCTGAGTGTTAGGATATGGGACTAGGGCTCACCCTCTCAGGATGAACCTCATGTCGACCCACTCATTAGGCCATCAGTCTAGTGGTTTTGGTTTCGCGACCTCCCTCTCGGGCAAGACAAAAATACATGGGTGGCTTTGTATTTGCAACTACAAACCCTTTAGATTAAACCACAACCACTAGGTGAAATCACCATTAAAATACATCTAACCTATCAGCAAGCAAGACCCAACAAGAATATCGACCTATAATTGCTAAATCACACCCCAAGAATGGGGGTTTTTAGCCACACATCAAGAAATAAGAAATTATACCTAAATGATAATGAAATCAACTGGGTATAAGAAATTAAACCTTAAATTAAGCAAAGGAAAATGAATAGAGAAGATCCACTACCAACTTGGGGAAAAAGAGCTCCTTTCTTCAAGTCTCCACAAAACCCTCTCCAAACTTGAGAGAAAAATATCAGCTAAAGTTTGTTCTAAAGTGAAAATAGTACTAATAATTGTTCCACTCCTCAAAATTAATAAATAGTTTAGTATTTATAGACTTCAGAAATTAGTGTTGGCGGATAGCTCGACGAGCTTAGACGATTTCGCCGAATGACTTGGCGACTCTCCCTTCTTCTCTCTCATCGCCGATTGGTGCTTGCCTTCAGCATCTTCACGTTCTGGACCATTGAGTGGTATAGTACTGCTTCGCGGAACTATTTGGCGAAGCGCTGACTGCTCCTTTCATCACCTTTTTGATCCTCTTCCTTCAGGGCTTCGCGTATTGGAACAAAAGGCAAAATTTGTCCCTGTGGCGAATCGCCAAGTGTGCTTGGCGGAGCTCAGGCTTCAGCTTCTTCATTCTTTTCAACCTTTTTGTTCTTTTTTTGTGCGTAAGCGTCCATGCTTCCGCTAAAACTTGAAATACCTGAAACTTAAGAGTTTTCATCAGATATTGAGACAAAATAAGCATTTGAGGACACTATTTCTATCAAAATAAAGCCCTAAATGAGTCCAATTTGTGGACTCATCAGCACCCCCAACTTAGACTTTTGCTTGTTGTAACATCCGACAATTTAAAATGAATATGAAGAAGCTTGAAATTGGAAGTAGTCATTTTTGGAAAAAAATTCAGAATCTGGAAATTCGGCCAAGTGTGGAAATCAGTGAGTTTTTGGGATGACTCGAGTATTAACTTAGAAATTTTTGGGATGTTACAATATTTCCCCCTTGGGATCATTCGTCCTCGAATGACGACTGGTCTGAGAATTGAAGGGGTTACTCTTACTATATTTAAGCCTAACTCAAAATCATAAAGTACTTAACATAGGGTGATTATTCTGATCTAAATCATAAGATTCAGGTTATATACCTCTATAGGGAATCTCATCCCAACAACACTACTCCTTACCACTACATTCAGCTAACCCTGAGCTCATATCACGAAATACCTAATGTATCACACATTGTCCACATGTTACCAACACCACATTCAAGCCTAGTACTATAACCACTCCGTAGACTCCTA
>JAJOOR010010971.1:0-44056 GCA_036250505.1 Solanum acaule
TCTACTACTATTGATTATAACATCGTAACTATTACTATCTTTTCGAGTGAAAATACTATCCAAGCTCTAAAACATACTTTTCTCTTAAAGGGTATCACTTGAAACAAGGCTTAGAGAAAAGAGTCTGGGAGTATATCTTGCCTTTAGCTCGAACACTCGATTCATCTGAAGAAAGGTGCATTATTTTGAATCAATACACTTAGTGCACACTAATTGGCTTCTCACAAGACCTGTGTAATCTCTTTACATTCTGAAGACTTTGCTGAGATTAAGTCATCAATAAGAATTTGGGATTTGGTTTTTAACCACCTTCAATATGAGGGGTAGTCGAATGGATTTGAGAAACGTAGGAGTTTGAATAAGTTCCTCATGGCACAGTTCTATTGCACGATTTAGAGTAAGAAAGAAGATAAACTTTTATTAAATGTCTGTAGTCCCTCATTTATAGAAGTGGGGCACTCACAACCATAAATAAGATCTTACTGACACGGCTTCATAGACACCCTAGGACACTTGAACTCTGTGCTCTGATACCAAGTTTGTCACGACCCGAGCCTATACCTTAGATATGGCCGGCACTCGAGAACCGTTGCTAGTCCCAAAGTGAACCCTCATCCCGACATACTACAAGTAGGAACTAACTCAGGCAAGAAGAGGCTTAAAATAGAATTAAATTCGTAAAACTCAAATACTCAACTCATAAAATCTGGAAAATACACAATAACAATACTTATAGTTTGTGAAACAACTCAAAAGAAAGTAATTACAGAGAGATACCTCGACTCTGTCTATCTATGAAGACTCTACCATTAAGGAAGGATGTTGGGACAAGACCCAAGACATTTCAAAACTACTAACTAGAAAGTAAATATGAAGTCCTCCATAAAACAAAGAGGCTCACCAAAAGCTTGTTGAAGTGTAGAGTGATCTCAACGAAGTGCATGTTGATGATCATGAACACATGTATATGCATCATAAAAAGATATAGGTCAAATGACATATGTACATTTGAATGTACGAGTATGTATTATAGTTGAAGCGAAATAACTGAATAAAAGGACTACAATAGATAAAAACCATACTCAAGTTGAATGTAAGGAAATAAAAGAGTTAAATCATTTGAAGTTCTACAAAATACTTACTCATCTCTGAACTCAACATAATAAGTGATATATAAAAATACACTTTAATTGTATTTGGGAGATTCTCTAACCAACAACCATCATTATAAGCTACGTGATCATACATCGTCTTGTCCACGATGTCAGAACTGTTTTATATCCTGTCGGAATATAGAACCTCTCAACTAAGTGGATCCACTAACCAATAAGGATTCATCTAAAAAGTATGATCATGTACCATGTTGGCAAGACATGGTTTATTGGGGCTGTGAGTTTTCTGAACTCTCCCTCATATCGGTGCTCAATACTACTCCCAATAATATATACTCTTGCTCAAATGTATAAAACATACTCTTTCTCTGGTTTGAGCTAATTGCTCAAACTATCATCTTAAACGAGGTAACTGCTCTGAAATATTTCTAAAACTCATTGCTCATTTAGAAACAAGGTTTCTCTTTGCTCAATGTAAAAATACATTCTGGGTTGAATTAATTACTCAAAATGGACCTCTTTAACAGGTAAATGCTCAACACTCAATTATTCTGAAAACTCTTTCAACTTTTCTCAAGATAATATTCTCTTTCTTCATGTAAAAATGAAACATTTGGAAATATTTAGTTCCTTTGTACTCTTGCTTAAATCTTTGTTAAGTTCTTTCTGAAACTCCTCTTTACTTTCTCAAAACTTGGTTTAAACAATTATGTTTTGTTCAAAAGATTCTCAATAAGAACTCAATGAATACTCAGAAAATAGGGTTCATGTTGAAAAATAGACATGAACAATCAATTCAACAATCTCAATGCAAGATATATCAACTCAATAATCAAGAAATAGAATTCAATAATCAGTAACTCAAGAACTCAAAACTCAATATCAACTCATGCCAAGAATACTAAAATCTAAGGATAGAACCCTAGATTACTCTTTTACTTATTTGAAAGTAGATGCAAGGTGTGAGGATGAACTATTCCAACACTATGATAGCCTTACATATCTAAAGAACGAAGCTCTTGAAGAGGTTTGAAGAAAAACTTGATTGGAAGACTTGAAACCCTAGCTTTCGTCTCTCTTACGGTTTTCTTGAAGATGACAGGTGGAGAAGAATCTTAGATTAAAAACCTTAGGATTCTTAAAGAGAATCTTGAACTTGGAGCCTTTAGATCTTGAAAAATTAGAGAAATCCCTTTCTTGGAGTTCTTGATCTTTGGAAGAAGGAGAATTAGGGATTTTGAGAGTTATTATACGTATAATGATGTTATTAGGTTGTAAGATGGACTTAGGGAAGTTGTTTTTAGGGTAAAAGGTCAATATTACCCTTCTAAGAACATAAGAAAATCATAAAAATCAAATAAATTGACATTTTAATGAATTCTATCGGCCAAATTGACGATCTGGAGGTCTCCTCGTAAAAAATACTCAACGAATCCCCTATTGGGACTTTAGATCGTCCAAATGGACAGAAGCTTAAGGTTTTTGAAACAATTCAGTGAGCTAATTTGGCGATTCGCCAACTTAATTGGCATATCACTGATTGAGCAGGTGAGTTTGCCCAATTTCCCAGCCCGGGTATGTTCCAGTAAAACAACCATAACTTTTTACTCCGAACTTAGAATAAGGCAAACTCGATGGCGTTGGAAAGAAGACTCATAGGTATTTAATTTGATAGGTCATAAGCCACCTATCTATCTATCTATCTATCTCTCTCTCTCTCTCTATATATATATATATAGAATCGCTGATGTGGCACCCTCCAATGGCCAGCATTTGCAATTATCTATTTTTTCCTTTTTTTTTGAATTATTTCTGAATTTTTCCTTAAAAAATAAGTACATAAATGAGCATTGAATAATAGATGAAACAACCATTTTAAATGAATTAAAACTAACAATTATGATTAATTATTATTGGCTTTGTCCGTTTCTATTCCTAACATTAATGTTACTTTCTCTTCTCATGTCTTTTGATATTCCAAGTATGGAAGAGTATCCATATAAATTTGAGCACAATTGGATATACATTTTTCATAATCATCCATTTTTCATTATATTTTTCAAAAATAATTGAGTGAATATTAATGCTATAATTTCTTCTAATATTATTTTTTTTGGTTGCAGATTTATTCTTCAATACCTTTGTCACTCTCACAAATAATTCTCATGGTAATCAAATATATATTTTATGTGTTTCTAATTTAAAGTTTATATGAATTGCTTGAGTGAATATTATTGCTATAATTTCTTCTAATATTATTTTTTTGATTGCAGATTTATCCTTCAATACTTTTGTCACTCTCACAAATAATTCTCATGGTAAGCAAATATATATATTTTATGTGTTTCTGATTTAAAGTTTATATGAAATTCTCAAAATTTCAATAGTCACTTTCTTAATATATCCAGTAAGCGTTTATGTTATAATAGTTACTTCACCCTCTTTATTTTTGACAAAAAAACTTTTTTACTGAGTTCATTTTTCTTTTTATGAGTGCTTGACAATCTCCATTTTCCTTTACTATCTTTTTATTTATATGTTGATCAAGTTTATCTACATATCATTCTTTTGTATTTTTGTTACTCATTATTTTCTCTTTTGGGGGAAAGCAATGATAATGTGAATTTTCTCAAATATACAAAATTGAACTTTAAAAATATTTTATAATCATTGTATGATATTGTTCTAAATATTCTCTCTTTTCTCATACTTTCATATTATTTGGTTTATAAAAGTGGTCACCTTTGCTTTTGGAAAGCTAATGAGGAGTTGTCTACATTTTTTGAAATGCTAAGAGGTTTATTTCATCAAGTTCCTATAGTCAAACTTAAAGATTTTTAAAATATTTGTTTTCTTTATTTTGTAGTAATAATTGAAACTTTATATTTTACAGTCAATTTTAATATTTTTTTGGACACCCCCTTTCCTAATTTTTTAGTTATGATTTTTTTCCCCTTTTTATTTTCAATAAAAAAATTGTTTTTTTTTTTTTTTGTATATTTTAGTTTATAAGGTTCTCAAATTGTTGCAAATGAAGGCTTTGAGCAATTGAGAATTCCATCATATGTTTGAAAAAGGTATAATTTTAAATGAAAAGAGATGAAGTATTTTTATTTAGTGTTATATTATTATTATTATTTGCTAATAATTTAATATATTTGTTAAATAGTCCGATCCAAAGATTTCATAGACGCATTCAGTACCATTTGTTTTTTTTACTTTCTACAGATCAACTAAGTAATAATATTTTCATATGTGCTAAAAATATATAATTTGAGTTATACTAACTTTTTAATGTCTTATTACTATTCTTCAATGGGGTATGTTTTAATAATGTAATTAAAACGAATTTATCATTGAAAATAGTTTTTTTCTTGGACGTTAAAGGTACATTTGAGGCTATGACCATATTAGGAACTAGGAAGGATTTACCAAAAGAACTATTTACGGTTGGTGCTTCCCATAAAAAGAAAAAGAAAAAGAAAGTGAAAGTATTTTAAAATAGTTCGATCATAATGAATGCATTCTTCTAAAATATCTGTTACTATAATTTCTAATCAATTTGGTCGTATCTAGAGTTGTCATAGGAGCAATAAAAATCTTAAGGTGTTTCCACGGTTCCATCTACAAATTGTTGTTATTAGTTTTGATTGATGATCTTTTAAATTGTATGTTCACACTTATGATTGTTAATACATTTACTTTCATTTTAGATTAAATGAAATAGAGTTAATTGTAAATTCAACTAATCTTTTTATTACCGCGCGAAGCGCAGACATATTCCCTGGTTTCATTATATGCTGAGAGATATAAGTGTTTGAAGATGACCTTTTGATGAACTCATGCGAGAACTTAGCCAATAGGAATGCTTTGAACTTGGAATGGTGTTTGAGGTCCCTTATGACCCTAGATCACTTTAGATACTTTTGCTACACTGGTAAAGGACTTTATAACACATGACCAAGTAAAAAAATAATTCGGTTCAAGCTCATATACTTACGACGAACGATACAAATTTTAAGAGTAGAGTTGCGAGGCGCTACAAAATAATTCGGGTCTTAGCTTAGAAATTTTCGGGGTGTTACATGTCCGTTACATGTCGATTGATATATTTGAAGAGTCCGAAAAATATTTTTACCTATTGCTAATATTATTAATAGATCTTTACCTAGGAATCGAAGTAGGACTAAACCAAACTAAAAAAACACAAACAAAAACAAACCTCATCGAACAAGTAGTACAACCAAATTCAAATACCCACAAACCACAAAAGAAATGAGACCTTTTTGTACTGGAAAGTATTAGAAATAAAAGAAATTGAAATTTAACAAAGTTTATGAGGATTTTGAAATAAAAAATAAGAACACAATAGTCAAAGAGACAAAATCATGAAATAATTATACACAAGAATTCACCAAACTTTGTGAGAAGAGATTAAATCGCAAAAAGAAAAATCAAGAACAACCTTCTCAATGAAACAACAAGGAAGAAAACCTAGCTTAAGTTTTGGAGAACACTAAAGAAGCGCACTTAAATTTGTGAAAAAAGAAAATAAATTGGGGAACGTAACTTCTATAATTTTTTGGCGGCAACAAAAAGACCGCGATATTTTGGCGGAAAACTGATTTTTATTTTATTTTAGACCACAATAGCATAAGTTTGTTATTAAATTAAGTACATTAGCAACAAAAAAATATTATTGCCAAATTTTTTCTAAGATAACAACAAATTAATTAAATTGTTGCCAAATTAAGTACGTTGTTGCAATTTTATTATATTTGGAATTTATTTTATTAATTATAATAAATAATAAACTACAGTAACAATACTAAAATATTTGGCAACAACAAAAATATTGTGATAAAAATTAAAAGATAAACCAATAATTAAATCAAGTGACTATTTATTAATATAACCCAACGGTAATATAGTTATTGCTAAAAAGTTGTTGCTAATTCCATATTTTCTTGTAGTGTGCATATGACATAGTAAGTGGTCTCAAACTCTGGTAGGATAGTGGGTCTCTTAATAAAAAATCGAGAGAAGTGTTGAAAACACTCCTAAATTTGACGAGAATTTATTAGGGGTATATTTCACTTATGTTGCAAAATCGGGGATATATTTAATATCAGTTAATTAAATAAAAGAGTATTTTTAAGGCTGTTAATAGTTCAGAGATAAAACTAATAATTCGCATCAAATTTATAAGTGTTTTCAATACTTCTCTCGAAAAATAAAATAATGATAGAGAACAAATCAAACACGAAGGACAAGTATACAATATTAGACGATGTTTCTTGATGCCTTCTGCAGTGACATCGACAGCCATTTTTTGTTTTACATGAGATATAGGACCAAAAAATAGGATAATAAATAATAAAATAAAGGTGGCTTTATATGTGTATGTAAAAATTTAATAAGCCTTAATGCTATAAGAGAGAGACAGGCAATGAAATGCACGTAAACTTACCAACAAATATAGCTCTTTATAACACAATGAAACAATTGTATATGCATTTTTTCAGTTATCTTTCCCCATTTCCAGTAACACTGTCTGCATTTCCTTTTGCTAAGCACCACAATTTAATCAAGTAAATTGGCTTAGTGTTCTGTGTGGTCCATGCCTTGTCAAGAACTAACCATAACATGAAGCAACCAAATCATAGCTTTTAATAATGATAATATTATAGATATTAATTAATAAGTGCATGTGATCTAGTGATCAACAAATATGATATATACCATGAGTTATTGAGTTACAGTTACAATTTTAACTAGATAAAATACTTTAATGCTTTATTTGGTGAATATATTAGTAAAAATAATGCATGTATTATTTTTGTGTATTAGTAATATCTAGTTTGGTACTTTTTTTTGAACACTATGTATAACTAATGCTTGCATTAGTTACACACTTTATTGTGTATTAAGGTGTGTATTACTAATATCATAAATTTTTAGGTATTAGTAATGCAAGAAGATTTAATGCATGCATTGGCATGGTTAAAGATCAATTACCCAAAAAAAAAACCATTTTATATTTTTCCACCATGATTGTGAAAGATATTTTTATGCAATGCATGCTATTTTTAATAAATATCAAACCAAACAATGCATAAGAAATAATCTATGTATAACTAATAAAAACATTACTAATACATTTTATTTAGTATTATTTTTTATACACTATCAAACGATCCCTATAAATGTTGTTTATCCCTTCCGGTGCTAGTAGATACTCATGAAATAAAGTATACGCAAGATAATCCAAATGACATAGTTTTTTTTTTTTTTTTTTTGTTATATAATAAAAGGACATCAACTAGTACATTTAGCATAGATAAAAGAATCACGTACTGTGCATAGATACTAATTAAAACATTTAATAGAATGCTGTGCTGGAGGAAGACCATTTTTTTCAGCTTTTCTTTCAACTTTTTCTGGGTAATTTAATATGCAACAGCAAAATAGTATTTCCCCTCTCTCAATTTATGTGACATATTTTATTTTTTGAAAATCAAACAATTTAAGTTTAATTGAGAATTCGCTCATGTAATTTTCAAACTTTTTAAAATAAAATTTATAAGAATTAATGATCAAACATATACACTTATTTGAATTTCAAAATATTTAAAATGTATCTGCATAAATTGAGACAAAGAAAGTAATAATTAATTATATTTGTAAGAGGAATAAATGAATTGGCTATTTAACATTATTTGGTTTGTCGAAAGATATGAGTATTTTAATAGAATTTGTCGGTACGTTAGATTTGGCTCCCCTCCATTACACTTTCCCTCAATTTCATCAAGTACACATCTAGATGAGAGACATGTGTATTATTTAATTATTAAAGGTTAAGATTATATTGCATTAACTAGTATCATAACCATAATTAAGTGAATAAGTTTTGAAAAAAATCCTCTCTAAATTTAGTAAAAATAATTAATTCTTCTCAATTTTTGGTATCCATATATTTATATCATTAATTTTACGTTATATTTTTATATTTAAATATTAAAATTATTGAACATGGACTTAACAACGTTTAATTTGTTTAGCCTAACGGTAGTCTCACATATTTTGCCTTTTTCTTTTATTTTATTTTTTTAAAAAGAATATTTTGATTTTGGATACTTTCACATTTGTAGTTCTAACGCATTTTTTACTTCCCATTTTTATTATATGATCTCTATCATCAATGATAATTCTTTCTTTTATTTTTTAAATTTCTCAACATAATATTTCAAGAATAAATTTGTTAGCACAGTAAGCGATTAAATAATGTACATTATTAATATTTGAATATAGAAATATAAAATGAAATCAAAGGGTTCTAAGATTTGTAGGAATATTTTTCTTATCAAAGTTAAGAAATTATTTTTTCAAAACTTATTCACTTGACTATGGTTATGATACTAGTTAATGTAATATAATCTTGATCTTTAACAATTAAATAGTACACATGTCTTTCATCCAGATGCGTACTTGATGAAATGGAGGGAAAGGGTAATGGAGGGGAGCCAAATCCATGTCTGTTTGCTAAATACCGTATGTTGCTTAAAAACCATGGGCGTTGATTAATAATGTCACAATTAAAAAACAATTACAATAAAATACTAACGTTTATCTTTTGTATGAGACCGAGTAAATTTTTCCACAAGTTGCCTTAGAAGATGATTAGAGGCAATTATTACTCCTAATAAGTCGAACGAAAATACCTAATAATATAAATCTTATAAAATATTATATTTATTCATTCCAATTTATGTAATGTAATTTAGATATTGAATTAAACAAAGAAAATATTTTAAAATTTATGACAATAAATAAGTCATAAATATTAATGGTCGTAAATAGTGATGCCGAATACTATTTACTGGGGCGCACGAGTTGGAAAGCAGCACAAGGCAAATACCTTTTCCGAGAAAGTGGAGTCCGCAGTAGCTGAAATCCAATAAAGCCCAAAAGGGAAGCTTAAAGAGATTATCACAGGCCTAGTGTGCCCGTAGCTGCTTATAGGGTGGCTATTTAAGACATAATAAAAAAATTATCATAAATTAATATTTAGTTGTTTCATAATCAACTTCAAATTTATGAGATTAAAGTTGAGAATTTAAGAATGAAGTTATACACTTTAAACATACAAGTTTAAAATCAGATTTGTCAAATCCTAATTTCAAATCTATATATTTGAAGTTATCATATTATATGTGTAGTTTATATGTTTGAAATTATGATTTTTAGTCCACAATTTCAAACTTATAAATATGAACTCTGAAATTTGAATTGAATATTTAAAGTTGACATTAGTCCATATCTAAAATTAGCAAACTCCAGCCTAGTAGAAGAATTGAATTGTACTAGTGTACTTGGTAGTTAGTTATAGATATCCATTAATTTAAATTTTGAATTATGAAGATTCGGTATACAATTTACTCTTCTAGGTATAGAGTTTGTTCTTGTAGGAGTTAACCACATCGATTGTTTCTGTATTTTGTATCTATAAAAGTGCACCTTGCTCTTTCATTATTTGAATAAGATCGATACTCTATATTTTACCACATTCATCATGATATCAGAGCATTAGTAAACAATAACAAAATAAAGATAGAGAACAATAATCAAGCAGCCAATTCCCCATACACGCTACCAATTGATAATCCTAGAGTGTCTCTGGTCACATGTTTGCTCACACAAGATAACTATTTGACATGACGGAGGTCCATAAGGAATACCTTGTTGGTTAAGTCAAAGTTAGGTTTTGTTGATGGTAGTCTTCCACGACCTACAACAAGCTCAACAAACAAAGTTACCTGGATTAAGGAAAATTAATGATAATAGCTTGAATTTTTAACTCTCTTCATCCCTCTCTTCACAGTAGTGTAGCCTCTTTTTTTTTTTTATACAATAGGTGAACTTTGAAAAAAATTAAAGGAGAGATTATCACAAGGGAATGCTCCCCCGAGTTCACCAGTTAAAGCTAGAGATCGTGAATACACAACAACATGAATAAACAATGAGTGTTTACTACATCAAATTGAAGGGATTGTGGGATAAGTAGGGATCGTGTTATCAATTACCAAATTACAGTTGTGGTGCCATTGAGGATTATGCAACAAAAAGGGAAAAAGAGAAGGTTAATCAATTTCTTATAGGATTGAATGACAAATTTAATGTTATTCGATCTCAGATCTTAAATACTGAATCATTACCAACTCTATCCCGTGTGTATGGATTAGTTTTGTAACACCTCGTATCCGAAAACAGACTAACCAGTAGATTTCCAGAAGTTGCTAGTGCCCCCGACAGGCACCACTCACGGATCGTAGGGTGACCAGCAGCCCTCCCCAGAAGCAGTCCAGAAATCCAGCTAAGGGTCCACCCACGCCGCGACCTACGTACGAACCGTAGGTCAGGCCACGGTCCTTGGTCCAGGGCTGTGGGTCAGTGTTGACACCCAATTTTGGACCTCCACAATATAAATTAATCATCGAGCTTCTTAAATTCCAAACGATTTGAAATAATGGACTTCATAAATTTTAAATACTTTTCAAGTCATTTTAAGTAATTTGTCATTTTTAAAAATTTTTAAAAATAAAAATATATATTCTATATAATTTTGTATATATTTATTATATTAGTATTTGGAAATTGTCTCAAAAGACTTTAGTTTTACCTAAATATTTGGTTAATTAATTAGCTGATTATTAGTTTATAATTAAATTAATTATTTACAATCGAATTAATTATTTTATGTCGTTAAGATTAAGAAGCTCGTTAATTAATTTATGAAAATATATCTTGTTGCAATTTTTAGCCAATTGCTTATCCTATCCTTAACCCTTTAAAAGACCAAAAAATGGGCCTGTTCCACGACCCAATTCCTTTTATTAGCAGACCCAATACAATGCAATTCTTATTTCCTTTCCTTTAGCCCATTTCCCTTTGTTCAAGCCGGCCCATTTCTTAACTCTAATTCAAATCCCAGCCCACCAATTCTCTTTACAATAGTACCAAGACCCAACCCGTCAAAGAAAACCAACTACAATACATACATCAGCATATACATACAACAGCACACACAGTACACGACCCCACTGCCCATACCGTCTTCTTCACACAGAAATCCCGGCAAACCCGAAAATCCAGCAGTAAATCCCGGCGCGACAGTGTCCGCCCATACGTATGTCATCCTCACGTCCAATCATCCCGATTTCCCCCCTTTTTGGAGTTTCAGAGCAACAACAACTCCTATTACTTTACTGTTGCCTCGAAAAGGAAGGGGGAGATTCAAAATTCAAACGGATTTTGCCCAAAATTCAAATGGATTTTGCCCAAAAATCAACCCTATTCTTGATCTATTTAAGATCATTTTTCTCGTTGTGTTTGGGAGAGGTTCTGGATCAAAGAAAAAGGGAAGGAAATTTTTTAGAGACTAATTTACTACTCTAAAATAGAAGAATTTCATCAAAAGAAGGACGATTTATCCTCTAGAACATAAAAACTCTTCAGCTTCTTTTACTCGAATCCTTCATGGCTTTTCGGAATTGGGTGAAGCTCCGCTCGAAGGTGTGGAAATCACTACTCAGCTCGCCCTCTCGTTCCAGTCGCTGCCCAGGAAGAGGTAATGCCTACAATACTCTTCAATTTATTTTACTATTTTATTTTTTTACTTTGCTATGATATTTTGATAAATTGGAATCATTATTTTGTTGTTAAGTGGCGTTAATCGGTTTTGAATGTTGATAGCTTGTATATGCTACATGTATGCTTAAGTAATCTCTTTGGCTTATTGTTGGATATTGTTTTACTCCTTCAACTTTATCATGGCAAATTTTATATTTTTTACTGCTCAAGCCTATTTCGGCATCTGTTTCATTGGCTTTCGAATGTTGAGTCTGCTTTGTTTTTCAAGCATCTGTTCTCTCCTCTTTGTTTTAGTTATTCATTTTATTTTATTTTCATTTTAGTCATCATGTGTTAGGTGTATATTATATTAAAGCCAATGTGTTCGTTGTGCTACTTGAAGTTTTGTTTCGTTTCCTTAGTAAAAATATATGGCGGAATTCTCAGTTTCTTTCTTCATTTCGCTAAAAGTTTGAGGTTTAGCTGGCAATATCTCTTTCACTATAAATTTCATGCTCTTCTTTCCATTTGGGTTTATGTCATATGCTTGAGTTGATGTTTCTACTTGAATGATATTTTCCATTCGATTCGTCGTTCTTCCCTAAGTTCTGTCGATATAGTATATAGATATGTGCGTTGCATTTATTGCTATTATCATACTTTCAAGTTTGAAAATGTCCTATGTTTGCTTGAAATTGTTGAAGGTTCATACCCCTGTGACTTCATTATTGGTTGCTATTACTGTGTAATCTCATTTAAGTTTTCTGCCCTCTTTTGTTTGTAGTGGGAACTTTGTTGGCACTTCAATTTATTTCCAATTAATTATTCCTAGATTTTTATCCTTCTTTTTAATATATAAATAGAAAGAGAGAAGGAAATAAATAATAATAATAAAAGCAAGTTACATTGATTGTTTACATTTGTGAATTTAGGATTTTGCACTTTGCCGTCATGTACTTACATTTATTTCATTTTCTTTTCCTTTTGTTATTATGATGAGTTGTCGTGACCCATTTCTCCGTCCTAATCGTTTCATCTTGTTTTCTTTGCATAAATTCCCTCGGATCGAGTTCTTCGGACTCCCCTTTGCCTTGTATTTTGAGTTTGGGTTGAAATCCAATGCTTTCCCTATTTTTCGAGTCAACCCCTGTTTATGTGGATCGTGGGGAGGCAGATATACAGGGGAGAGCAGGTTATAAGTCCCAAAAGCCCAAAAGGGGATTGTATACAAGATGTATACAGCTGTACACATTCAGTATACAATCATATACAGGTCGAAAAGTGCGAAAATACAAGGCTGAGGTGAAATATAGGTGTTCGGAAGCAAGAGATACATCAAAAGAGCCTATGCACACGCTGATATACACTGATATACATCAGCTGTATACCAAAAACGGGAATTGGGTTAAGCCCAAAAAGTAGCAACGAATTTGGCCCAAGAAAGGCCCAAATTCAACTTCTCTCCGATACTCTTAAATTATTTAATTATGATTACTTATTATTTGTTGTTTAACTCTAACTTTAGAATTTTTAAATAATTTAATTAGATTCCCCAAAAGATGAGTTATTTTTTTTGTGTTGGTTTAATTTTAATATATTTCATGTTGTTGTGTTCACTTATTTTATTAATCAAATATTGGTCGAATTTTATATTTTAAATTAAATCTTTTGTTCTTAAAAAGATATGTTTTAATGCCTCTTCATTTAATCATTTTACTTACTTTAAAATGGTTAAGTTAAAGCTTATTCTCAAATGAACTACAAAAAAAAAAAAAAAATGTTCTTTTTTATTTAGTAGTTTTTCCTCAAAAGTTAGGGAAAGCTTTTATTTATCAATTGATTTAAAATAGTCTTCATGATTAAATTCATTAATTTGGTTTAATTTATTATTTCAAAATGAATTAAATAAATTTTAATTAATCTAGTTTTATTAAATTTCTAATTACTTGTCTCTAATTCAAATGTTTCATTTTAGGTCCATTTCTCTACAAAATAAAGAAATAAAAAAATGCGTCATTTATTTAGTTATTTTCTCAAAGTTAATCAAATATATTGTAAGTTATTATTTTTATGCTAAATCATTGTTTTTTCTAAAAATAGTCAAATACATTTTAGTCAAGTCGCAGGTCAACCGCACGTTAGCGGACACTTCGAATGCTTAAACCCTTCTCGAAGTGTAAATTGAACCCCGAACCCTCTTTTATATTTTCAAATGATTTTTTCTGTTTAAATCTTTGAAATTTATAAGTTTTCTTAATTTCTTTAAAAAATTAAGTGGCGACTCTTTCTAAGTATTTCTCAAATTGTTTTATACTTAGGATATTTCAAAAAGTGATTTTTCTAGAAATAGTTAAATTACGGCACAACAGTGAGCCCCTAACTTTCAGTCCCAGAACCTCCCAGAAAATTCAACCAAGGGTCAACCTATGCTAGGACCTACGAACCGTAGGTTAGACCACGGTCCGTGGTCCACGGCCGTAGGTCGGACCGCAGATTTCAACCCCCAGAACCCCGTCGACGGTTGTCCAGCACGGACCTTGGGTTAGTCCACGGATCGTCGGTCAGTTCCGTCAGTTGCCCCAACAGCTTTTAAGTCAGGGGTCGTTTGGTTTTTTCCATATGCGTTGGACCCCTAAACTACGTCGTTTAAACCCTAAACTACGTAGTTTTGATTAGTTTTAGCCTAGTAAACTAATTAGAACCTAACCTAATCAAGAATTCATCAAACTTAGAGCAAATTAGAGAGAGAAGTCGACCAAGCCCTAGTTCAAGAACGCAGTAAGATTTCATCAGTTTTAGCCCCAAAAATTGAAAGATTTCTCCGTGGAATTCGTCACCAGGTATGTGGGATTTCACTAGTGGGTTCCTTTCACCCATTAGGTCCCTAGTTTTCATTTAGAATCTTGATTTCCTTAATATTATCTAGACCTAGGGTTTCTTGAATGTTAGAAATTATTGGGTTTTAGCTGCTAGAATGATCCAAATGAGATTATCATGTTGTTGCTTAGTTTCTTGCACGATACTCAAAACCCTAGCTATGTAGTTCTTTTAGTTCATGAATTACACATGCTAGGTCAGTTATTTCATATATACATGCTTCAGTTTACGAATGTCACATTATCAGTTATAATTGTTGCATACTCGGAGTTTGCATGTCAGTATTTGAGCTATCAAGTACTTCACATTTCAGTTATAATATTGCTTATATACATTCTTATTGGGAGTAGCTTAATACCGAGTAGACTAGGGTCAGTCACCCTCAAGTCCCAGCACTACGTGCCCAGTAGGTTTATAAGTCCCCTATGTGGGCATTACATTTTAGTGATCATACCAGTCATGCCTCTATACCTCTGGCAGGGTATATTGGCTCCTCTCGATGGGGCTTATACATTGGATTCCATATTTAGCTCATGTGGTTTTATGTCGATTATCAGTTACAATTAGATTTCAGTCTTAGTATGTTATAAACTTGGTCATTGGATTCAGTTATGTCATGTTTAGTAATCTCAGTATAATATCATGCTTATCTCTTATCATTGCTCAAATATATACTTGTTTAGTTATGTTTTTATTCACCTTTATTCTATCCTGCATGCTCAGTACCTTTTAAGTACTAACACATACTCTGCGCTACATCTTCTCGTGATGTAGGTTCTGGTCCTCAGCTTCCAGATCATACATAGATCGGTTCCCGATCTTCAACTCAGCAGTATCTGTGGTGAGTCCTTAGTTTTCGAGCACGACAAACATGTTTCTTTCCTATTTTTAGTCTTTAGTTTCAGTTTTGCTAGATTTAGTAGGGGCATGTCCCAGCACTTCTATTCAGTTAGAGGCTTATTTTAGACATAGTTAGTTTTAGCTTTAGTACTTGAGTTTGACTTTTCAGTTGTTGTTAAACTCTTAGTTTTCATATATTCAGATAGTTATGGGTATTGCCCATCATTTCATTTCAGTATATTTTATGATTTAACTTATGCACAGTCTTTTCTTACTTCAGTTTATCTAGTATTCTTATGATATGCCAATAGGGTTAGCTTGGGGTCACTCATGATCCTAGGTCCCGTGTACGCGTCCTGGGGTAGCTTCGGGGAATGAAAAACTTGGTATCAGAGCATTAGGTTTAAGAGTCCTATGATGTCTGAAAAGCCACACTAAGTAGAGTCATTTTCATGGGTGTGAAGTGTACCACATCTAATGAGAGGGAGGTTACGAAGTGTTTTAGGAAAACTTCATTTTCTTGTTACATTTATCGTGCGTAAGGTATGATCTAATTCCTCGTTTATAACTCGACGTTATGCACTTTTAGTTCATGCCTCCTCGTAGAGCTTATGAAAGGAATGTGAATTCCCACAATGCTAACACAACTCCTCCAGTCCCAGATCAGGAAGTTTCGAATGCTGAGTTTCGGAACGCCATTCAGCTTTTGGCTTAGAGTGTGA
Source organism: Solanum acaule (assembly GCA_036250505.1). NCBI lineage: Eukaryota > Viridiplantae > Streptophyta > Magnoliopsida > Solanales > Solanaceae > Solanum > Solanum acaule. Next base: position 16,181 of record JAJOOR010010971.1, read on the forward strand.
CCAACCAGACCAACCAGAACAACCAGCAAGTTTTAGTTCCTGCAAATCCTAGTGGTTGATCAATGGTGGCTAGGGTCCGTCATTTCGTTAGGATGAATCCGCCTGTGTTTTTAGGATCGTAGATTGGTGAGGATCCCTAAAACTTCATAGATGAGGTCAAACAGATCTTTGGAGTGATGCAGGTAACTGTGAATGATAGGGTTGAGTTGGCATCTTACCAGCTTAAGGATGTGGCTCAAATTTGGTTCACTCAGTTGAAGGAAAAAAGGGGTACGGATGCAGTTCCTATTACTTGGGAGTGTTTTAGTGAATCTTTTCTGGATAGATTCTTCCCAAGAGAGTTGAGAGAGGCAAGAGCTCAGGAATTCATGAATTTGAGGAAAGGTTTGTGGAAGGATTTTCATCCATAGCTTCTCCATTGACTAAGTTAACCCACAAAAAGGTTAAGTTTTAGTGGTAAGATGATTCTGAGAAGAGCTTCGCAGAACTAAAAACTAGGTTGACTACAACTCCTATTTTGACTATACCAGAGGGTTCAAACGGTTATGTTATCTATTATGATGCATCCAGAGTCGGCCTAGGTTGTGTGTTGATGCAGCGAGGTAAGGTTATAACTTATGCTTCTAGACAGCTTAAGGTGCATGAGAAGAACTATCCAACTTATGACGTCGAGCTTGCAGCAGTGGTGTTTGCACTTAAGATTTGGAGACATTACTTGTATGGTGTTCACGTAGATGTGTTCACAGACCATAAGAGCCTTCAGTATGTGTTCAACTAGTAAGAGTTGAATCTTTGCCATAGGAGATGGCTCGAGTTCCTCAAAGATTATGATATGAATGTGCTTTACCATCCTAGTAAGGCCAATGTAGTAGCGGATTCTCTTAGCAGACTATCTATTGGTAGTGTAGCATATGTTGAGGAAGAAAGAAAGGAACTAGCAAAAGATGTTCACATGCTTGCTTGCTTGGGAGTTCGCCTTATGAGCGTATCACATGGTGGTGTAACAGTTTAGAATGGGTCAGAATCTTTATTGGCAGTGGAGGTTAAGGAAAAGCAAGACAGTGATCCGATATTGCTTCAACTAAATGGTGCATTTCATCAGCAGAGAGTTGAGGTTTTCTCCCAAGGGGGAGATGGTGTGCTTCGCTATCAGGGTCGATTATGTGTTCCTAAGGTGAGTGAGTTGAGACATCAGATTCTTGCAGAAGCCCATAACTCCAGATATTCTATTCATCCAGGCGCCACTAAGATATACTGTGATCTGCGGGAAGTTTTTTGGTGGAATGGTATGAAAAGTGATAGAGCATATTTTGTGGCTAAGTGCCCTAATTGCCAGCAAGTGAAGGTAGAATATCAGAAACCAGGAGGTATGACTCAAGAGATCAACATTCCTACATGGAAGTGGGAAGTGATCAATATGGACTTTATTACAGGTTTAACCTCATACTCACATACAACATGACTCCATTTGGGTAATAGTTGACAGAGTTACTAAGTCTGCGCGCTTTTTGGCTGTTAAGACTACATATTCGGTAGAGGACTACACCAAGCTTTATATTAATGAAATAGTCAGGTTACATGGGGTTCCTTTGTCAATCATCTTAGATAGAGGTCCTCAGTTTACCTCTCACCTCTATAAGTCATTTCAGAAAGGTCTTGGTACTTAGGTTAATCTTAGCATAACATTTCATCCACAGATGGATGGTTAGGTAGAGCATACCATTCAGACCTTAGAGGACATGTTGAGAGCTTGCGTGATCGACTTCAACGGTAGTTGGGATGATCACCTTCCTCTTATAGAGTTCGCCTACAATAATAGCTACCATTCCAAAATTCAGATTGCCCCTTATGAGGCATTATATGGGCGTAGATGTGGATCTCCAGTTGGTTTGATTGAAGTAGGTGAAGCATCCTTGATAGAGCCAAATTTGGTTCATAATGCTATGGAAAAAGTACATCTTATTAAAGATAGACTTAAGACAGCCCAGAGTCGCCAGAAATCCTATGCAGATGTAAGGAGAAGGGACTTAGAGTTCCAAATTGATGATTGGGTTTTCGTGAAAGTGTCACCTATGAAGAGGGTGATGAGATTTGGAAATAAAGGGAAGATCAGTCCTAGATATGTAGGACCTTACAAGATCTTGAAAAGGATCGGTAAAGTGGCTTATGAGTTAGAGTTGCCAGCAGAACTAGCAGCAGTGCATCCGATTTTTCACATTTCGTTGTTGAAGAAGTGTGTGGGTGATCCATCATCCATAGTACCATTAGAAAGTGTGGCTATGAAGGATAGTCTCACTTATGAAAATGTGCCAGTTGAGATTCTTGATCGTCAGGTTCGAAGGTTGAGAAACAAAGAAGTCGCTTCAGTGAAGGTTTTGGGGAGTAGTCAGTTCATAGAGGGAGGTACTTGGGAAGTAGAAGCAGCCATGAAGGCCAAGTATCCTCACCACTTTCCTTCCAATCCCATTCCAGCATGAGGTAATAGTTCCTCTGTAGTTTTTAGTCATTCATGCGTAGATTCAGTCTTAGTATCTTGTTCCTTCAATTGTTCTTACATTTTCAGCGTAATTGCATGTTCTTGGAACTCAGTTCAGTTAGATATCAGTTTTAGTACTTAGTGATAGGGATTGCAACTCCTTCCCTCCATACCCAACTAGTTTAGACTTCATTCCAGGAAGAATGTTCCCAAGGGAGAGAAAATGTAACACCCCATATCCAAAAACAGACTAACCAACAAATTTCTAGAAGTTGCAGGTGCTACCGACGAGCACCACCGACGGACCGTAGGGTGACCTACAGTCTGTTCTGCTGGTCCGTGGATGGACACCTGTAGCCCTCCCCAGAAGTAGTCCAGAAATCTAGCTAAGGGTCCACCTACACCGGGACCTATGGACCGTATGTTAGGCCACGGTTGTGGTCTAAGGCTGTGGGTCAGCCCCTAGCTTTCTGTCCCAGAACCTCCCAGAAAATTCAGCCAAGGATCAACCTACGCCAGGACCTATGGACTGTAGGTCAGACCTCGGTCCGTGGTTCAGGGCCATAGGTCGAACCCCAGATATCAACCCCCAGAACCCCATCGACGATTGACCAGCACAGACCGTGGGTCAGTTCCATCGATGGCCCCGACAACTTTTAAGTCAGGGGTCGTTTGGTCTTTTCCATATGCGTTGGACCCCTAAACTACGTCATTTAAACCCTAAACTACGTAGTTTTGATCAGTTTTAGCCTAGTACACTAATTAGAACCTAACCTAATCAAGCATTCTTCAAACTTAGAGAAAATTAGAGAGAGAAGTCGACCAAGACCTAGTTCAAGAAAGCAACAAGATTTCATCCTTTTCAGTCCCAAAATTGAAAGATTTCTCTGTGGAATTCGTCACCAGGTATGTTGGATTTCACTAGTGGGTTCCTTTCACCCATTAGGTCCCTAGTTTTCAGCTAGAATTTGATTCCATTAATATTATCTAGACCTAGGGTTTCTTGAATGTTAGAAATTGTTGGGTTTTAGTTGCTAGAATGATCCAAATGAGATTATCATGTTGTTGCTTAGTTTCTTGCACAATACTCAGAACCCTAGCTATGTAGTTCTTTAAATTCATGAATTACACATGCTAGGTCAGTTATTTCATATATACATGCTTCAGTTTACGAATGTCACATTATTAGTTATAATTGTTGCATTCTTAGAGTTTGCATGTCAGTAATTGAGTTATCCAGTACTTTACATTTCAGTCATAATATGGCTTATATACATTCTAATTAACAGTAGATTAATACCGAGTGGACTAGGGTCAGTCACCCTCAAGTCCCAGAACTAAGTGCCCCATAGGTTTATAAGTCCCCGCTGTGGGCATTACATTTTAGTGATCACACCAGTCATGCCTCAATACCTCTAGCAGGTATATTGGGTCCTCTCGATGGGGCGTATACATCGTACTCCACATTTAGCTCATGTGGTTTTATGTCGATTATTAGTAGCTCCTATAATCAGATTCTATTGCATTGACTATGTTATCAGTTACAGTCAGATTTCAGTCTCAGCATGTTATAAACTTGGTCATTGCATTCAGTTATGTCATGTTCAGTAATCTCAGTATAGTATCATGCTTATCTCTTATCATTGCTCAAATATATACTTGTTCAGTTATATTTTTATTCAGCTTTATTCTATCTTGCATGCTCAGTACCTTTCAAGTACTAACACATACTCTGCGCTACATCTTCTCGTGATGAGGTTCGGGTCCTCAGCTTCCAAATCACACATAGATCGGTTTCCGATCTTCAGCTCAGCAGTATCCGTGGCGAGTCCTCATTCTCCAAGGACGATAGACATGTTTCTTTCCTATTTTTAGTCTTTAGTTTCAATTTTTCTAGATTTAGCTGGGGCATGTCCCAACACTTCTAATCAGTTAGAGGCTTATTTCAGACATTGTTTGTTTCATCTTTAGTACTTGAGTTTGACTTTTCAGTTGTTGTTAAAGTCTCAGTTTTCATATATTCAGATAGTTATGGGTATTCCCCATCATTTCATTTTAGTGTATCTTATTATTTAGCTTCCACACAGTCATTTCTTACTTCCGTTTATTTAGTATGCTTATCATATGCCACATGGTTAGCTTGGGGTCACTCGTGATACTAGGTCCCGTGTCCACGTCCTAGGGTTAGCTTCGGGGAGTGACAAGTTTCACAGGAAGAATGGCAACAACAACTCACTACAAGCAAATGAAATAATTTATTAGAGGGGGCGACATTTGCTTCAAAAATAAAGACCAAGACTTTCAACTCTTGTCAATTGCTAGGTAACCGTGATGTCTCCAAACTATTTTGTGATCACTATAAACTACGAAGACACAACAAGGATGTGTTTTTAACTACATGGCTATCCAGATTGGTGGAAAAACAATACAAAAAAGAAAGGGTAGGTTTGCTAATTTCAGTCGAACATCATAAGTTGGATGTAGGGTTTCCTCCCCAATAAGTGGTTTATCAAAATAACAATATAACCAACTCATGTCCCTTTTAAGCCTCGATAAATCCAAGGGTATCGATTCAATAAATTTGTTGGTAAGGATGTACTTTTTTTGTCGCTAATTATGAATGGATATTAGATTCGGGAGCGTCTGATCATATGACTTGTCATAAGAATTTCTGTCTAATGATAGAAAACTTATCTTTAATTCTTATATAACTATTTTTGATGGTTCATTTGTTACCACTAATAATTGTGGAGATGTGATTCTTAATTCTTCAATAAATGTAAATCATGTTTTACATGAATCAACGTTTGCCTCTAATCTTGTTTCCATTAGTAAACTGACACATTCATTAAATTGTGTTGCTAATTTTTTCCCTTCCTTTTGTGTTCTGCAGGACCTAGCCACGAGGAAGCTGATTGGCATGGGTAAACTGAAGAATAACTTTTATTATTTCCAAAGTCAAGCACTAGTTTCAACTCTTTTGTCAAATAAAGACCAAACTGTCTTGTGGCATCAACGTCTTGGTCATATGTCTTTTAGTCGTTTGTCGTTCATTTTGAAACTTCAGTTTTTAAATTTTAATAAGTTAAGATGATTATTGTGATGCTTGCCACTGAGATAAGAGAATTTGGAAGTCATTTTCTGTTAGTTCTATTAAATCTAATGAAGCCTCTGATTTGTTTCACTATGATTTATGGTCCCTATCATTTACCTTCATTGTCAAAGCCTCATTATTTCTTGACCATCGTGGATGATTTTACCAGAACTACTTGGGTGTATTAGCTCAAGTCTAAAAATTAAGTTTCTTATCTATTAATTTCCTTTCTTTCCATGGTACAAAGACAATTCAATCTTCTTGTTAAAATCATACGTAGTGACAACAACACATAAATTACTGATAGTCAACTTCAACAATGTTGTCAAGAAGGAGTTGTAAATTAGTTTTCTTGTACCTCTACACCTCTACATCTTTACAAAATGGTGTAGTAGAACGTAAACTCTGACATTTACTTGATGTCACTAGATCCTTAAGGTTCCATGCTGATTTACCAATAAAATTTTAGGGAGAATGTGTTCTAACAACAACTGATTTAATAAATTGCACACCAACACCCTTTTTATCTGGAAAAAGCTCATATCAGTTGTTGTTTTCCTCAAAACCTTCTTATGCACATTTACGTGTTTTTGGATGTCTCTATTATGCTTCAGTTATTCCACGATCTCTGATAAATTTCATGATAGAGCCACACCTTGTATTTTTCTGGGTTATCCATATGGTCATAAAGGTTACAGGGTCTATGATCTGAAAATACATCAAGTATTTATTTCTCGTGGCGTGATTTTTCATGAGAGTATTTCCTTATTAAAAAAATACTTTTTCTTCTCTTAAAAGCAACCACGAGTGCCTTTTCCATTATCGATTGATGATCCTAATCAAAATTTGTCAAGCCAAAGTCCACCATAAGAAAATCTCAATTCAGGCACAATACATCAAAAATGGCTCCAAGTGACACTAAAATTGTGCAACAATCACAAGATCAGATTATTGAACCATCAGGAGAACCTATTATTCCAACTTGACCTCAACGCACCAAAACCCAACCAGATCATCCTAAAGATTTTCTGGTCAAACTCCCAAACAATAAAAAGGTTTTTCTTCAGGCTCATCCAACATAGCTTGCTCAGGTATTGGTACAACTTATCCTTTATGTCGCTATGTTTTCTACTCCAATTTTTCTATAACGCGTACATATTTTCTTTCAACCATTACCCACTATAATGAGACAACGTCTTACAGACAAGTAATACAAGTACAACACTAGAATGAGGCCATGAGAAAAAAGTTAGATGCGCTTGAACAAAAGCACATGTGGACCTTAGAACATCTCCATGTAGATAAAATAGCTATTTGTTGTAAATGGGTCTACAAAATTAAGTTTAACTCTGATGGATAGATTGAGCTCTATTAGGCCTACCTTGTCGGTAAAGGATACAACCAAGTAGAATGTTTAGATTATAATGAAACGTTTTCTCCACTTGCCAAATTCACTACAGTTCACACCCTTTTAGTTGTTGCATTTGTGAAAAATTGATATCTCCATCAATTGGATGTGCATAATGCTTTTATTCATGGAGATTTACATGAAGAAGCTTACATGCAACAACCACTTGGATATTTCACGGTTGAAGATAATAGAGTTTGTCGCCTTTGTCGGTCACTTTATGGATTAAAGCAGGCCTCAAGGCAATGGTTTGATAAGTTTTATACTGCTATCTTAATTTTTGGCTTTACATAATTCAAGGCTGACACTTCTTTCTATTTGTATTGACGAGGAAATTTGTTTGCAGTCATTCTTGTATATGTAGATGATGTCATTATTGCCACCAATGATTCATTCAACTTGAAATCTTGGAAGGGCTATTTAGTATCGTGGTTTCTTATAAAGTATTTGGGTTCTCTTAAGTATTTTCTTAATATAGAAGTTGCTCACACTTCAGAAGGAATAGTTCTTTCACAACGAAAATACACGCTGGATATTTTTTAAAAAATGGACATAATGGCATCTAAACTAGTAAAATTTCCCATAGAGCAACATCACCGTTTAGATTTGGATGAAAGTTATGCTCTTTAGGATCCTGAGCTCTTTCACATAGTAGTTGGGAGGCTGATTATCTCTTTGTTACTAGGCCTGATATTTGTTATCTCAATTCATGTACTAGCCTCGACAGAACCATTGGTTAGCTGCTCTCCGTATATTGCGTTATTTAAAGGTTTCACCAGGCCAAGGTATTTTCCTTTCAACATCAGGTCCTATGTCTATAAAAGGATTTTGTGATTAAAATTAGGCAAGTTTTCCACTCACCCATCGTTCAACCAGTGGTTATATCATCTTTCTTCATCATTCACCCATTTCATGAAGAGTAAGAAACAAGTAACAATTTCACGTTCTTCTTCTGAAGCAGATTACCGTTCCATAACAACAACTTATGAGATCATTTTGTTACTCCAATTACTTTCAGACATATATGTCCCTCATTTGGATCCAATTTCATTATATTGTGATAATCAAGTCGCACGTTATATTGCCAATAATCTAGTTTATCATGAATGAACTAAGCATATTAAGGTGGACTGTCGTTTTGTTCGAGACTGTATTTAACAGGGTTTGTTGGTTTGTCATCACATTTCAACACAATACCAACTTGTGGATGTTTTTACTAAAGCCTTAGGTGCTCACCAGATTCAAATATTTATTTCAAGTTGGGCATTCGGGACCTCCATGCTCCAACTTGAGGGGGTGTAATAGCGTATTTGGTAGTTAGTTATAGATATACATTAATTTGAATTTTAAATTATGAAGATTTGGTATACATTTTGTATCATATATGACTCTTCTAGGTATAGAGTTTGTGTTCTCGTAGGAGTTAACCACATCGATTGTTCCGGTATTTTGTATTTATAAAAGAGCACATTGTTCTTTCATTATTTGAATAAGATCGATACTAGTTTATACCACATTCATCAATTTGCAAGTAATGAAAATACTTCTTTTTATGGTTAACAAAATTTTATCACCAATGTGAAAGGCATATAAAATATACTTTATTTATTTATTTTTACTTATCTACTATTATTAAAATAGATTTTTAGTTTTATTTATCACATATAACATTGTAGACAGTGAAGTTTTATTGATAAATTCATATTAAATTTTGGATTATATCTTAAATTCATGATATGTTGACCAAGTCAAATTATTGGTTGATAAAGTTGGATTAATATTTAAGTTGAAATTATATTACTTAATGTCATGACCCAAAGTACACCCTAGATGTCAAATGACGTATAGGACCCTAAGAGGCTCTACACAAGCCACTTGACATATATACAACACAATGAAATAAACAAAAGTAGAATTTTAGTAAAAAGTCTCATATCGTAGAATAGTTTGAACATACGAGCGGAATTCTAATCATAGTCTTGACAAGCCAATTTAATCCATCAAAAGAAGTGGTTGGGACGGAACCCATACACCATATACAACGTCTGAAAACTAAAGACATAAGAAAGCATAGTAAATGTGACACAATCCTTGGAACATGAGGACTCCCCAAGTTTTCACGATCGATCAATCAACTAGCCATGGAGGAGGAGAAGCATCAGACCCTACATTATTGAACAATATAGACACAAATATGCATTAATACATGGAATGTACTAAGTATGGGAAAATGCATAAAAACATGAAACATGAGCATATGAGAACATTAGAACATGATATACATGACCAAGATAAATCATAGCTAAAGCCTTGAAAAGAATCATAAATCATAAACATGGTCAATGCATCTTAAAACATGATGAAAACTTCATAAAACCTTTGAAGTAACTTAGTTCATTTTGTGGAATATTTACCACTAACCGACATAGACCACGTGCACTATAACGTGGAATCTGGTGTCTTACTCCCACACCAAAAATAAATTCCCTTACTTGCCAAGGCAAGGACCATAAATTTCTATCTTAGGTGGATCCACTAGCTATGTCTTTCTAAGACAAATTCTACGGGGGCAGATAGTTAGGGACAAGAAGATTGCTACTAGAGAATTGACCTCTACTAACGGGAGAGCCTCTATCTCAACGTCCTCTCGGTGCTAAGTAAAATCACAATGGAATTTTTCATTTTTATAAACATATCATCATACTTGGAAAAACACAATTAAGTTACTAATCCAATCTTAGATCATGATAGAGTAGCTCCTTAAATCATAAATCATGCATGTGTGGGAAAACCTTTTACCAATAATGATTTCTTAATATGTGAGAGTACCTTTCACAATTTCATTGATTCTTATCTTAAAAGCAACATTAGATCATGCACATCTTTTTAATAAAACATGCATAACATCCATAAATCATATTCATAACTTCATAGGCTTTCTTCATAAATTCATAGTGAAAATCATGAATAATGCATGGGTCCATATGAACTCAATTGAAAGATGTGTAATGGAATCTAGACATACATAGGTAGATTGAAATTGAACAAGTAAATTGAACGCAAATAAGACGCATGGATATTGCATGTACCCTAATCAAAATTAAGTGAAATTGAATTGGAAACTTTGAAATATTTTGGGACCCAATGGATAAACGGAATTCATTGGTGAATCCCCACATACCTTGATGATCAAGACCCAAATAAATGGAGGAAAAAAGAGACTTGAATCTTGGAACCCTACCTTTCTTCCTTGAGCTTGAGAGAAAAATTTGAGAGGATGAACTTGGATGAGAATTTGGGATTTGAGAAAATGAGAGAGTTTGGGTAAAATTTGGAGTTGAAAGGTAGTTATATGTCTTAAAATTAGGTTAAAAATGACATAGTATAGATATTAAATGCATAGGAAAATACTCAAATACCCTTAAGGAATAACTGCCGAACAGTCCTACGGTCCGTAGAACTTTCTATGGACCGTATTGGTCAACCGTAGAACTAACTTCAGAAACCCAAAATTTGGCCAACTTTCCACAAAACACTTCTACGGACCGTCGACATTTCTACTATCCGTAGACCCCATCTGTAGTCCTCAACTTTGAGTAAAAAATTTCATCAAGTGTTGAGCCTTCCTGCGGAACCCATCTACTACTCATCCGATTTCCTACGACTCATCCTGTTCACTTGTAGGTCAGACTTCATAAACTTGAATTTTCCCAAAACTCATCTCAACTTCTACGACTCACCTTTTACGGGTAACCCATATACCCTCTTACGGTCCGTAGATGAGACTCGTCGACCACAGTACTAGTGCTAAAACGTGAACTTTCCCTTTTCAATCCAACTTTCCAATTTTCGAGGTATTACAATATCTCCCCTTGGGAGCATTCGTCCTCGAATGAGACTCAAGCTAGCATGAATAGAGTAAGAGAGAAACTAACAACTCCACATGAATGCAAATCTCATCATAATGCACATGGACATGGAGAATCACCCCAAGCTAAATTATAACATCAAAAATCAAGTTTTTCATGAACATACATGCATATGGAAATATGAGAATGACTAAAACACATGAATCTGAAAGAATAAACCATGAGGAACTAATACCTCAACCTAGAATATGGGTGGATGAAAGAAATGAGGATACCGGGACATCATATTGATTTCGGCCTCCTAAGTAACACCCTCAACTAATTGATTTCTCCAAAGAACTTTCATGAAACCAACTTCTTTATTTCTCAACTTTTGAACTTGACGGTCTAAAATCTCAACTGAAATCTCTTCATAAGAAAAATTTCTTTAACTCCCAAACCTTCTAAAGGAACAATGGATGTCAGATCTCCAACAAAATTTTTTCAATAAAGAGACATGGAATAACGTATGTATCGATGCTAAGCCATTAGGTAACTCTAACTCATAAGCAACCTTGCCAATACGTTTAAAATCTAATATGGGCCCACATATGAGGAACTAAGCTTCCATTTATTTTCAAACCTCATCAAACCCTTCATAGGTGAGATTTTCAAATAAATGAATCATCAATTTCAAATTTAAGCTCTCTTCTTCTGACATCGGCATAAGACTTTTATCGACTTTGAGATATTTTCAACCTTTCCCCAAATAATTTGAACCTTTTCTATAGCCTCATGCACCCACTCGGGCCTTATTGATGCTTATCGTGACCAACGACACTATCCTACGGTATGAGTGTCTACGATCGTCGATAATATAGTAACCCAACCAAGGGTTGGGGTCATGTCCCAAGAGAGCGGTTTTGAGAATCAGTAGCCAATTAGAATTTCGTTTGAATTAGTCGTAGCTAAAATCATTTGCGATAAAATACATTGCAAATTAAAGGGGGTGACATAAACGTGTCAAATATCAAAAGGGGTTTTGTAACAAGTGATAAAACAATAAAATAAACAAGAAAATCAAGTATAGGGAAGGTTCTTGAGATGTGACCGCAATACAAGTTGAGATAAATCGTTGGGTACATGCTTTCAATAGGAAATTTCCAAGACAATAGTGACTAGGCTAAGCTTTAAATGGAAATAAGTTCCCTCTCGGGCAACTTACCCCGTTTCGAATGCGTTCCTCTCGGACACCCATTTGCCGCATTAAGACAAGCCTACGCCTTACCCCACTCACTCTCTCGAGCTGAGTGTTAGGATATGGGACTAGGGCTCACCCTCTCGGGCTGAACCTCATGTCAACCCACTCTTTAGGCCATCAGTCTAGTGATTTTGGTTTCTCGACCTCCCTCTCGAGCAAGCCGAAAACACATGGGTGGCTTTGTATTTGCAACTACAAACCCTTTAGATTAAACCATAACCACTAGGTGAAATCACCATTAAAATACATCTAACTTATCAGCAAGCAAGACCCAACAAAAATATCAACCCATATTTGCTAAATCACACCCCAAGAATAGGGTTTTTTTAGCTACACATCAAGAAATAAGAAATTATACCTAACATGATAAAGAAATCAACTGGGTATAAGAAATTAAACCTTGAATTAAGCTACAGAAGAAGAATAAAGAAGATCCACTTCCAACTTGGGGAAGATGAACTCCTTTCTTCAAGTCTCCACAAAACCCTCTCCAAACTTGAGAGAAAAATACAAAAAAATACTATAGACTAATAATAATTTTTACTCTAAAAATTCCTCTCTCCCAGACTACAACTCTAACTAGTATTTATAGTTTTCACAGATTGTGCTGCAGAGGATCGTTCGGCGACATTAGTCGAGATCGCCGATGAACTCGGTGATCCGCCCTTTAATCAGCTCATCCCCTTCAGTGTCTTGCCTTCAGTATCCTCATATTTTGGATCATTGGGCGGTACAGTACTGCTTCGCGGAACTAATCGGCGACTCGCCGACTGCTCCTTTCCTCGCCTTTTGATTCACTTCCTTCAAGGCTTAGCGTACTGGAACAAAGGGCGGTGTATGTCAATTCGGTGACTCGCCAAGTTGGACTCAGCGATCCGCAGACTTTCATTTCTTGTTCTTTTCAACCCTTTTTGCCCCGTTTTGCGCCTAAGTGTCCATGCTTCCAGTAAACTTCAAATACCTTTAAGCATTTTAATCAGGTATTGAGATAAAACAAGCATTCGAGGACACTTTCTATTAAAATAAAGCCCTAAATGAGTCCAATTTGTGGACTCATCACCTATCAAAGCGACCTTACCAACTTCAAACCAACAATAGGAGACCTACACCTCCTACCATAAAGAGCCTCAAACGAAGCCATCCCAATACTACAATGATAGTTATTACTATAAGAAAACTCGATTAATGACAAATGGTCATCCAAATTACCCTTGAAATCAATCATGCAAGCTCTTAACATATCTTCAAAGGTCGGTATAGTACTCTTGGCTCTTCCATCAATTTGAGGGTGGAAAGTTCTACTAAATTTCACTTGAGTACCAAGATCTTCTTAAATGACTTCCAAAACTGAGATGTAAACTGAGGACCACGATAAGAGATAATGGATAAAGGAACTCTATGTAAACTTATCATTTCCCAAATATAAAGCTTGGCATACTCCTCGGGTTGAAAATGAAGTCTTTACAAGAAAAAGTGAGTCGATTTTATCATTTGATCCACGATAACACAAATCGAGTCAAACTGACAACGAGTACGAGATAAACCTGTCATACATTCCATATTTAAATCTTCCTACTTCCACGTAGGAATGCTAATATTTTTAGCCAAACCATCCAATTTCTGATGCTCAACTTTCACTTATTGACAGTTCGGATATTTAGCCACAAATTTTGCAATATCCTTCTTCATCCCATTCCACCAATAGACCACCCGCAAATCGCGGTACATCTTGGTGTCTCCAATGTGAATAAAATATCAAGAACTGTAAGCTTCTATCAAAATTTGATTTCTCAACTCATCAACATTTAGGATACATGACCGACCTTGATATCGAAGGACACCATCACCTCCTTGGGAGAAAGCCTTAATAGCTTTTTTGGAAATCGACTATTTCAAGTCAACCATAATCGGATCAAGATCTTTCTTAGCTTTCACATCCGATACAAGAGATAATTTTAAATCATTTGAACAATGACTCCACCTTCATTGGAATCAGCCGAACACACCAAATCAACCCAATTTATGAACAGCACGAACTAACTACTTCTTACCATCCTCAACATGAGCAACATTATCCATCAATAGTCAACTAAGAGCATCTGTCACCACATTCACTTTATCCGGATGATAGAGGACACTCATGTCATAATCCTTTAATAGCTCAAGCCATCTTATTTTGGCGAAGATTAAAATCCTTTTAAGTGAACACATATTTCAAGCTCTTGTGGTCGGTAAACACATCTACATGAACACCATATAAGTAATGCCTTCAAATCTTTAGAGCAAACACTATTGCCGCTAACTCCAAATCATGAGTCAGATAATTTTTTTCGTGCACCTTCTATTGCCTTGAAGCATGAGCGATGACTTTCCCATGTTGCATCAAAACACAACCAAGACCAATCTATGAAGCATCACAATACACTACAAAGCCATATGATCCTTATAGTAATGCCAATATAGGGGCTAAAGTGAGTCTATCCTTCAACTCTTGGAAACTCTTCTCACAAGCTTCTGACTATAGGAATTCACCTTCATTTGAGTTAATGTCGTCAAAGGGGAAGCAATAGAGGAAAATCCTTCCACTAACCTTCTATAGTAACCAACCAACCCCAAGAAACTTTGTATATCTTAAGCGGATAAAAGTCTAGGTCAATTCTTTACTACTTCAATTTTCTTAGGATCAACTTAAATACATTTACATGAGACAATATGACCAAGGAAAGCAACAACCCTCAACCAAAATTCACATTTGCTAAACTTAGCATACAATTCCCGATCCTTCAGAACTTGCAACGTAATCCTCAAATGTTTAGCGTGTTCATCCTCACTCAGTGAGTAAATCAAAATATCATTAATAAATACAATTACGAACATGTCAAGATATTGCTTGGAGACCCTATTCATCAAATTCATATACACCGTCGGGGCATTAGTTAAACTAAAAGACATCACAAAAAACTCATAACGATTATACCAAGCTCGAATAGCCGTCTTCAAAATGTCATTTTCCTTCACCCTCAATTGGTGATAACCCGATTGAAGCTCAATCTTAGAGAAGTAACTCGCTCCTTGGAGTTGATCAAACAAGTCATCTATCCTTGGAATATGATACTTATTTTTTATTGTGACCTTATTCAATTGTCAATAGTCAATGCACATTCGGAGGGAACCATCCTTCTTTCAAACAAACAATATTGGATCAGCCCATGGTGAGATACTTGTTTTCAAGTTTTAAAAGAAAGAAAAGACTATTTTTTTTTATAAAAAATCAATTTAACTAAATTTTTAAAGAAAAACCAATTTTATATAAGAGTCTCCACTTAATTTTAAGAAAAATCAAGAAAACTTTAAATTTTCAAAAGACTTTAAAACAGAGAAAGATCATTTGAAAATACCAAAGGGGGTTCGGGGTTCAAATTTACACTTCAAGAAGGTGTTAGACACTTGAACTGTCCGCTAAAGCGCGGTTGTCTTGTGGCTTGACTAAGCGTTTTGACTAACTTTGAAAAATAATTAAGTATAAGGCTATTTTAAAATATCATTTGAAAGGAAATAAACTTGAAATAACTTTTAAAAAATGATTTTTCATTTGACAAACAACATGAATAAATAAGTAATAAATAAAACATAAATATTTCACTTTAAAAAAAAAAGAAAAAAAAAGAAGGCTATCTTTGGGAATTTAATTTAATTAAACCAAACAAAACAAAGGTTAGTTAATCCAATAACAAACAAAAATAGAAGAGGAAGAGAATAATTTGAACTTGGGCTCCTTGCCCAAATTCAACTATATTGGGCTTTTGGTCCACCTGTCCTAAGTCTAAAATTTGCTAAAATAATGGACTTTGGCCCATTTAAATTAAAAATTAGCTGTTGGTCATTTCATTGAGCCTTTGGGCCCAATTTTCACCTGGACCGGTTGTGCAAAAGATGGGCTTTAGCCCATTTTGTGTCCAAAAGACGGTGTATACACTGATTGTATACTATTTTCGTGTTGTGCAAAAGATGGGCTTTAGCCAATTTTTGTGTCCAAAAGACGGTGTATACACTGATTGTATACTATTTTCGTGTTGTGCAAAAGATGGGCTTTAGCCAATTTCTGTGTCCAAAAGCCAGTGTATACACTGATTGTATACCAGTGTATACTGGCTGTATTTTGGCCCCTTTTTTTTTTCCTGCTTATGGGGCTCTATACCAAATGTTTACTGCCTATTTCAGCTTCCGAACACCTGCTTTAATTTTTTGACTCGGTATATCTGTGTATACTACTGTAAACAGCATGTAAACAACCCGTTTTGGACTTTCCGGACACCTGAAGTTTCAATTTCCAGTTCCATTTGCTGCCTTCAACCTGTAATTCTGCTACCAATTTCCAATTTTGACTCCAAAGAGGCAAGCTTGGGAAATGTTTGGGTTTCAAACGACCCAAAATGCAAAGGAGAAGAAGAGTCCACAATGGACTAAAAAAATAGAGTTTTCACATACAAACAAAGTAAAGGAAAAGAGTTAATATATAATCCAACTAAGATGAACAGAGAAAAAAGATACGCTAATTATATAAAGAGAAAGCAATGAGATATATATACCAAAATATAGTGCAAATTAATAGAAGTCAAAACGAGACATGCTGCAAATCAAACTACAGGCCTTTAAATCAAATCAAATTACGAAAATAAATTAAGCATGTAGATAGACTACTATTGTAAATAAATAGGGTCAACACACAACTTATGTACTACATTATGCCACGAAAATTTAAAGGAAATCTTTATACGGTGGTATCTAAATGAACAAAGATAGATATGATCAAGTTCACATTAATTTAAGAGAAAAATAGTCCGATCTACTTTAAATACACATTCATCAAGACATGCTAAAGAGAGAACGATACTAATACTCATCAGTGCCTTGAACAATAAGAACAATATCTACAACTATACAGTAAGCTAACTAAGAAAATGGAGAAGTAGTTATCAGTGAGCAATCTTAAGATGGAAATGAAGCTGTTTTAAAATATACACAAAGGCTTATATCATTACAAATCTCCAAACCCAAGTCAATCATATAATTGTGAGGAAAACGAAACTACCTATCATATTTTAGCAAACAACTAATGACTAGAAGAATACTAACACAAGGCTCAAGAAAGGATAAAACACATTTGAAGAAAACCAACCCAAACCTCATGAAAACCCAGGACAAGACAATGATAAGGAATACATGTTATGAAGTTCACATTTGAAACTGCAAATGGTAGGCATTTTCCGACTAAAATCTAAACAAAATGGAGACCTAAATTCAATTCAAACACGACACGCTAAGCAGTGAAAGGAGAGTAAAATCAGAGCATGGAAAATGAAGCAGCCAAATATCATTAAATCGAAAGTAACTTAGACGTAAACACTAAAATTTAGTCTTATCTCGACCTAAGGGTAAAGATGATAGAGACATACAAACAATAGTCTAGTTAGGACAAAAGGGACTTTAATAAGGAAAAAAACACAAAAGAATACTCTAGCAGCTTGAAACATATAGCTTTTCGACTCATTTTAAACTCAGCTTCTAGTTACAACAAACTTGAAATAAAAACTCAGAATGTAGGATAACAAGGCATATACGACCAATACTGTTAGAAATAAAGTTTAGAGATGCAAACATCTAATAGATAGACTATACTACTTAATTGAATATAAATGGAGCAAATACCATAAAAAAGGAGATAAGGCAGTAAGACTACTCAGCCCACACAATTTTACTAACTAAAACAAATGAAACCCCCCCACATATCAGACTGAGAAAACAAGCAATAAAAAGATAATGAAAAACAATCTTCATATATCAGATAAAGAAAACGAAATCACCTATAGAAGATGATTCCGAATTTCATGACTCAATCATAACTTCAAGACGAGAAACAGAGAAATTGTAACACCTCATAAATTTTTTGAACTAAAACTTGAACCATCCTTCGATGTAAGTAGAATTTTATTGAGAAATTTAAAATTTCTTGAGTGTTAAGGTCACTAGATGTAGCACCTTGAGTTAGAAAAAGAACTAAAGAGAATTCATTCAAGTCCTTCCTAAGTCTTTCTATGTTTTGGGTCAACTTCAAACGACCACAACTTTTAGGACATGATGAGTTAGGCGGCCCATAAGATATCAAATGAAAGTTCTTTGAATTTTATTTCCAACGCCACCGAGTTTGCTAAGTTTCGAGTTTGGGTGAGTTAGATATGCCCTTTTGAAGTCAGGCTGTCCAGTTAAGGAAAGCTATCCGAAAATAGTGAGGCGTATTTTGGTCTTTTCCTTCCCCAATCAGATGTAATTCGTTTTTAGTAAGGTTTTAGGGGTCTAAACTGATTAAGTTCAGTTTTATAATCATAATATACGCCTAGGGTTTTAGTTGAGAGTTCAAGAAGAGAAAAGAGGAGAAAAGAGGAAAGGATCAAGGCGTTCGTCGAGATTCTTGAGAGTTGTAGCGGATTTTTGCCATGGGTTTGATCCCTAAGAGGAATGTAAGTTTTCATAGTGTTGGGTTCATTCACTCACACGCCAATCATGAGTTTGTCTTACGACTTTCATCCATAAGTTTGAGTACGTTGAGTTCTTGATAAGTGTTCTTGAAGTTCATTCTAAATCTTGTTTTATCGGGGTTCTGATGAATTCTTGAGATGAAAGTTAGTGATTTAAGGGTTGTTTTGAGTGGATTAGTGTGTACATATGTTTAGTATTTGATTCTAAGTGATTGAGGAAGAAATCATTCGATTCTAGTCGAATTAAGATTAGAAAACGAGTAGAAAAATTCATCAAAATAGTCTGGGGGAATGGTGGCACGACGCGCCACGGATGCGCCAGCAGGGCTAGTGTGGCGCGCCAGCAGTGCATGAAGATAGTGCCTCTGAAGTTTAAAGGCTAGCACCCCATGCCAGCAGTGCACCAAGGTCGCTTGACCCCACTCTTTTTCTGTCGGATGTCCCGTTTGAGTTCCTTTGAAGTGTATTTTCACCCCTTATGATTCTAACTACTCTAAACTACTTCTAAACACCTAGAAATCATTCATAACATTAATCATAACCTTGAATTCATAATTCAAATTCAAGGTAGAGTTAAGAGTTGAGTTTTGAGAGTTCTTTCGGATATTTTGAGAAAGTCCCTTTGAGTCTTTTTGAGGAGTTTTCTACAATTTCTAATAACTTGTTTCAAGACTCGAGCAAGTGAGTATGAGAATGAGGAGAAGGTATTCATGAGTTTACATTATCATCACGAGATCCTTCATATCATGAACATAACTCTTGAATTCATAATTCAAATTCAAGAGAGAGTTAACAGTAGAGTTCAAGAAAGTCTTTGAGTTCAATTGTGAATCCTTTGAGATCAACTATGGATTCGAGCTAATTTGTGAGGAAGTAAGTATGAGAATGAGAAGAGTCGTATACATGAATTTCATATTGTTATTTAGACCCTCGAGTAGAGTCGTTCATGCCCATAAATTCCGCATGAACTCCATAAATTGAGCATCTTTGAGTGTTAAGGTCACTAGATTTAGCACCTTGAGTTCCAGAAAAAATTAAAGAGAATTCATTCAAGTCATTCCTTAGTTCTTTTAAGTTTTGGGTAAATTTCAAACGATCATAAATTTTAGTACAAGATGATTTATGAGACCTATAAGATATGAAATCAAAGATCTCTGAGTCCTCTTTCCAACACCACCGAGTTTGCTAATTTTCGTGCTCGTATGAGGGAGATATGCTCGTTTGAAGTCAGGCTGTCTATTTAAGGAAAGTTACCCGAATTTAAGAGGGGTATTTTGGTCTTTTCCTTACCCTATCTGATTTAATTCATTTTTAGTAATAATTTAGGGGTCTAAACAGATTAGAATCAGTTTCATTCATCCCAAATACGCTTAGGGTTTTAGAAGAGAGTCCAAAAAGAGAAAAGAGGAAGGGTTCAAAGCGTTCGTCGAGATTCTTGAGTTTCGTTGCGGATTTTCGCCAAGGGATTGATCCCTAAGAGGTATGTGAGTTCACATAGCATTGGGTTCGTTCACCCATGTGCCAATCATGATTAATTCAATGTAATTTATTTCTTGAAAGTAAGAGATATGAGTTCCTTATGAGTCTTGTTGAAGTTTCCTTCATAATCTTGATTTTTGAGGTTTTGATGAGTTCTTGAGATTATCGTATGAGTTTTAAGGTTGTTTTTGAGTAGATTCTTTTACACTAATGTTGGGTATTCGAATCTAAGTGATTGGGGAAGAAACCATTCGATTCTAGGTGAATTGGGGGTTAGAAAACGAGTAAGAAAATTCGTCAAGTTTTTTGGGAAAAGGGTATGCCACTCAGTACGCCATGACTTTCCTTCTGTAGTTTTGGCTCTGGGACACCACACCACTCAGTGCGCCATGACTTTCCTTCTGTAGTTTAGGCTCTAGGGTGCCACGCCACTCAGTACGCCAGGGTAGCCAGGTCCTCTACCCTTTCCCACTTCTTTCCATTTGATTTCCCTCGAATCGTACCTATATTTTTTAGTTGATTTCTACACTCTAAGGTACGTTTAAACATCAAGAGATCATCCACAACATGAGATCATTACCCTTGAATCCATTATTCAAATTCAAGGTATAGCTAAGAGTTAGGTCTTGAGAGTTCTTTCGAACATTTTGAGGAAGTCCTTTTGAGTTTTTTTTAGGAGTCTTCTACAACTTCTAGTAACTTGTTTCAATAATAGAGCAAGTGAGTATGAGAATGAGGATAATGTATTCATGAGTCTACATTATCATCATGATATCCTTCGTATTATGAACCATAACTCTTGAATTCATAATTCAAATTCAAGAGAGAGTTAAGAGTAGAGTTCAAGAAAGTATTTGAGTTCAATTGTGAATCCATTGATATCAACTATTGACTCGAGCTAAGTTTTGAGGAAGTAAGTATGAGAATGAGAAGAGTCATATACATGAGTTCCATATTGTTATTTAGACACTCGAATCAAGTCGTTCATGCCTATAAATTCCGCGAAGTTCATAAATTGAGCATCTTTGAGAGGAGTAATATCTTCAAGTTCTAATTTCTTGAACATTGAGTTCCTAACCCTTTAAGGAATATATTCCTAATCGTAGGACTACTACATGTTACCCATGAAGGTCCTTGAGTTGAGTAGTTCATGCCCATAATTCCGCATGAACCCCCTGAGTCGAGCATTCTTGAGATGAGTAGTATCATTGACTCCTTGAATTCTGGAGTTGTTGAGTTCCAAGTACTGAATTCTATGCATGTTTATTGAAAACCTTGAATTGAGTCGTTCACGTCCATAATTCGGCATGAACCCTATTTTAAGAAGTATTATTACAAATTGTTTTAAAACTTGTTTTAAAGACTTGAACACTGAGTTGAGGAAAAGTAGAGTTGAGTTCATTTTCTTTAAAATGATATATGGGAATTAAGTATTCCCAAGAGTAAATGTTTTTACCTTTAAGATGAGAGGAAACTGAGATTTCCAAAAGAGTTTTGAGCAGTTTGAGTACCATCTCTTTTTAGAAAAAGATTTTTGAGTAACAATCTCAAACCACAGAAAGAGGAAATGTTTTCTTTAAAACATAATGAGCTAAGTTATATTTTGGGAGTAGTATTGAGCACTGATATGGGGGAGATTTCAGATAACTCGCAACCCCCATAAACCATGTAGCCAACGTGGTAGAAAGGGTCATACTTTTTAGATGATTCCTTAATGTTTTTAGCATAGACTAGTGGATCCACTTAGTGAGTAGATCCTATACCTTGGCAAAGTATAGGACAGTTCTGGCAGCGTGGGCGAGACGTTGTATCATCAAATAGCTCATAGTGATGGTTGTCAGTTAGAGAATCTCCCACAGAGATATTTTGTATTCTTATATACACAGAGTTTACTTTGTATATTTATATACAAACTGAGTTAATATTGTATTCTTCAATACATTGAGTTGCTATATACTGTTTTAAAAGCTTTACATATATTGCATCTTTTATTGTTTTTTTACATTGAGTTGAGTATCCAGAGTTGAGTATACAGAGTCGAGTATCTTATCATTGAGTTGAGTATACTGAGTTGAATATCTTATCATTTAGTTGAGCCCCAATTTCTCTGAGTTGAGTTGAACTATGTTTCTTGAGTTGAGTTGAGTGAGTTGAGAAGAGGTAAGCATGTTTCTTTTCCATCAATTCAAGTTTATGTTTATGTTTATGTTTTAGAATTCCCCTTACATGTTCGTACATTCTATGTACTGACGCCATTTGGCCTTCATCTTTTCTGATGCAGATACAAGTATTCAGGGTCATCAACAGAAGCTTCGTTGAGACCACTTGCAGTTCGAGTTAGCTATGGTGAGCCTCCTTGCTTCTAGAGGGTTCCATTTACTTTCAGTTTAGTTAGGATGTCGTGGGTCTTGTCCCGACTTCCATATTTGTCATTTAGAGGCTTCATAGATAGACAGTAGAGTTTGAGAAGTCTGTTTCATTTATTTTGTTAAATGTTTTAAAGACTCGTGTTGCCTATTTCAGGCTTGTTGAATGTTCTATTATATTAAGAGTTAATTATTTGAGTTAAAGCTTTGTATTTGAGTTCAATCAATTTAATTTAATATTTAAGCTTTTGCATGCTTAGGTTAGTCTTCCGCTTGTAGTTAGCTAGGATGAGGGTTTGCCCAGCAATGTTTCTCGAGTGTCGGTCACGTCCAGGGTGTAGACTCGGGTCGTGAAAAAAATAAAAAGATTCTAACAAGGAGAAATGACCTCGAGACCAAACGGAACCTTGATGCCTTCAAAGAAAATGAAAACAAACAACAACTTTTGAATAGCAAACAAGTTACAACACTGATTTGCAGCCGACAAGTCAAAATACTCTAAAAATTCTAACATTCGAACGACTCGCAACGGTCAAGAAGTAAACAGTCCTCATATCAGTTGAATAGAAAGATTACAACATCAAACCATAAAACTAAGCAACTATTAGCTCACGATGAAAGAAACTAAAATAAGAAATGGAATATTACCTTTTTGAAGGCAACGACTGAGACAACATGAGCAAGGGAGCAACTTTCGACGACCACAATGGGAGCTTCTGAGAATTTTTTATGAATGAACAAGAGAATGAAACTAAGATTGAACTGATTCTCTTCTCTATTTTGAATATATTTCATATGTATTTCTATACCTCTTTCTTACTAAGTTGTTCTCTCTGTGTATCCGTTAATTCCCACCGAGAAAATGAATAGAAGAGGGCTTTTATAGAAGGGAAATTAGGGTTTGATTTTGGGAGGAAAACTGAGGGTATCGGATAAGAATGAGGGCCAAATTGAACTTCGAATTCAAACCTTTTCTCTTTTTGATCAGGAAAAGTTGATCCTTCATCAATTTTCAATAGCTTCCAACGGATTTTCAGGGATTTGGAGGCCAAAGCAAGCAAAGTAGGTGGCTAAAGCTGATCCTTCATCAATTTTCAACAGCTTTCAACTGATTTTCAGGGATTTGGAGGCCAAAGCAAGCAAAGTAGTTGGCTAAAGCTGCTAGTTAATTTTTGAGAAAAGCTGGAAAAAATGTGAGGCAGTGAGAGAGAAGACACGTTGGCATACTGGAATCGGTGTTGTATTTCGTGTTCACGTCATGAACTTTCGTGTAATTTTGCTCTTCGAATTGCTTTGTATTGTTGACGCCATTGTTTGGATGTGAAGACGTCATGCTTGCCTTATGTGAATTGTCGTTGCTGCTTAACTCTGTGAAGACATCGTTTGGAATTGTTTTCTTAGTATATGTTGTTAACGTTGTGATGTTGCTGCTTCTGTTTGTGAACGTTGGAGTCAAGGTTTTTGGGATTGAAGAAAATGTGGGCTAAGGTGTTGAATTAGGAATTGGGCATCTGGGTTGGCCCAACATGGCCCCTTAAAGGTTTTAACGAAAAAAAATATTTGGTTAGATTTGCAAATAAAAGGACTAGGTTTCAAATTAAAACATGTTCATTTGAGTTCGATTATTGCCAATTGGAATTTAGGATTTAACCAAATTGAACTTGATTGACAAATTTAGTTTTAAACTTGAAAAAGATGAATTGTTATTAATTAATTAATTAACGAGCTTCTAATCTTAATAAAATAAAATAATTAATTTAATTACAAACTAATTAACTCAAAATTATAACTATAATTTAAACTAAACTAAATTAATAAAATATTCAACTTAAAAAATGTAAAATCTTTTGAAATGGGTTTTTCAAATATTTATAAAGTATACTAATTATATACATAATTATACGAAGCATATTTATAATTTGAAACTTATAAAATTGACTAAAGTCACTTTAAATCTAGAAAAAATATTTTGAATTTCTTACAAAATTAATTATTTCAAATCGTTTGAAATTAAAGAAGGCTCGAAAATTAATTCATATCGTGGAGGGTCAAAATTGGGTGTCAACAATACTCAATTTAATAAATGCTTCATCCAATAAGTCTTTCAACTGATCCTTTAATTCCTTAGGTTCGGCCGAGGCCATTCGATAAGAAGTAATAGAGATAGATTGCGTATTTAGGAGAAGGTTAATACCAAAGTCTATTTTCCTTTCGAAACAAATACCAGAAAGATTATTGGGAAACACTTCCGAAAACTCATTTACAATCAAACTAACTCAAGAGTAGGGGTTTCAGAATATGTATCCTTAATCCGAACAAGATGATAAATGCAACTCTTAGAAATCATTTTCCTAGATTTTAGGCAAGATATGAACTGACCCTTAAGAACATAATTTCCAGCTTCCCATGACATGATAGGTTCTTTCTGAACCTTGAATGTGACCAAACGGGTCCTACAGCCTATGGAAGTATAACATGCATGAAGTCAATCCATCCCAAGATGATAAATGCAATTCTTAGAAATCATTTTCCTAGATTTTAGGCAAGATATGAACTGACCCTTAAGAACATAATTTCTAGCTTCCCATGACATGATAGGTTCTTTTAGAACCTTGAATGTGACCAAACGGGTCCTACAGTCTATGGAAGTATAACATGCATGAAGTCAATCCATCCCAAGAATAATATCAATAACATATCGAACTCTACAAGATTAACATGAGTGACTCTATGAGAGATAGAAATATGACTATTTCTATACACTCTCTTAGCAACAATAGAATCACCAATGGGAGTAGAGATAGAAAAGAGATTAGAAAGGATTTCGGGACCAACATAATATATCATGGCCACATAAGGAGTAATAAATGATAACGTAGACACCATATCAAGTAAAGCATACACATCAAAATGAAATACTTTCAACATACCGGTCGCAACATTGAGAGAACCCTCATGATCTTATCGAGTATGAAGTGCATAGAATTTGTTTTGTATTGGAGCACTTGAACCGGAACCACTAGGCTGAACTTTCCTACCATCCCTTCCCTTAGTAACAAGCAACGAACAATTTCACATCTTATGACCACTCTTTCATAATTAAATCAACTATTTGTACAAGACAAACATTTGTCATTATTTTTCTTGCCACACCTAGTTCAAGTAGTTATAGAAGATCCACCACCATTACCTCCTTGAGTTTTTGGGTTAGACATCCTATCCTTGTTGAACTTAGAGGTTGGAGAATTAGAAGAATCTTGACTGGAAAACCTTTACCATAATTTAGAATGATCATGTCTATTGAACCTTGAATGAGAAAAGTCACCATCAATTGTGCTTGCCTTCTTTGAATCCATAGACCTCTCCTTTATCCTTTCCTCTTCGATTTGTTGGGGATTAGTCATCAAACGGGAGATATCCATCTACTTAATCAACATGATGGTTCAGCATTCTTTGATAACTAAATCGGAAACACCCGACACGAACTTACTCATTCTTGTCCTAGAGTCGGCAACCATTGTCGGAGAATAGTTAGCCAATTAAGTGAGCTTCAAAGCATATTCCTTCATACTCATATTGCATTAACGGAGATTAATGAACTCAAGAACATTTGCTTCTCTTATGTCAATAGGAAATAATCAAACAAGAAAAGCCCTTTTAACTTTGTCCTAATCAAGAGGAATCGCATCAACCACCCTCTCTTCCTTCCATTGGTTGAACAAAACTTGAGCAACACCTTTGAGTTGGTAAGCGTCCAATTGCGCCTTTTCCACTGTTGGCACTGCATAATTCCCACTCTCTTATAGATTTTATCAATGAACTCTTGAGGATCCTCATCAACCTTGTAACCATGAAACTTCGGAAGATTCATCCTAGTAAAGTCCCTTATCCTTGTTGTCACCGTACCCACATTTGGGTTCACGGGAGCAACAACTTCTAACACGCCTCATTTTTTGAAAAATGGATTCTGCAATGACGTGACAACTCTTTCAGAAAGAGAAGAGGCGCCACCTAACGAATTAAAGGCACGTTAGGGCACCATCCTAAACTAATTAATTTTAAAAAGGTCTACAAAACCAATGATCGGGTAAGAGTTCAAATTACCTCTAAAGGAAGGTGTTAAGCACCTTTCGAGGTCCATAAATATGGGTCCCAACTGAATCTTATATAATTATGTGGGGGGGGGGGGGGTTAAACATGTGGAAAATAAATTCATTAATTAAATAATTAATTTAAGAAGAGCTATGTGATTAAAAAAACAACACAAGTTCTATTTTAAAACAAGCAAGTAAACTATATTTTTAATAATTTAGCACAAGTCTAGGTGATTGGATGATTAAAATAAGCTAACATGTTATCAATTAGTAATAAATAAAAATAGAGACAACCAAAGAGCATTAATTATCTAACTGATTAAAACAAATTATGTAATAAAATATGCAAACTTTATTTAAAGCCATTTGACTGATCTGAAGTTGAGACTTAATGTTTAAATTAAGACAATTATTTTCTTTTCGAACTGATAATTTTCTTTGGGTGAAGCAGGACCACAAAGACCTCACAAGTAAAGCTGGTGCAGACGAGAAGGAAATATCCAACACGCAAGGAAGTGGAAAATATTGTCTGAAGTCCATGAGATCAAATCAATAACAAAGAGAAAAAAAGGAAAGGTATGACTCAATCTTACCTTTTAAAACTTACAAATTTCTCTTTGACTGTAGAAATGAGAAGTACAAATCTCTCATGAGGCTTAGCTTTCTCCTTTCAAATTACAAATAAAAAGTGAGGCTACATATTGTCCTTATAAATTGGATTGGGTTAAGTTCTATCCTTTCAAAAAGTATTCGAGGTAAGCTTTTCCTTTAGAAGTTGATTGGGTTCAGCTCTACCCTTTAAAGAAGTACATGAGCTAAACATTGTCCTCTAGACGCTGAATGGGGTAATCATTGCTTTTTTAAAACAAATATGTTTTCTTATCTCCTCTTGTTATTTATGTTCTCTAACATTATTATTTCTTACCGCATTGTCTATACTTTTCTATTTGTAAGATACTATATTGCATTGCCTATTATATTGCATTTGGCGTACTGAAATTGTACTCAGCCTACTGAAATTTTGTTGCTTACTTTATTGTATTTGGCATAATGAAGTTGTATCGTCTGCTATATTGTATTGCCTACTGAAAATTGTATTTGGCCTACTGAAATTGCACTGCCTACTCTATTCAATTTGACCTACTATATTGCATTGCCTACTGAAGTTGTATTGCCTATTGAAAATTGCATTGCTTACTGAAAAGTGCATTTGACGTACTATATTGCATTGCTTACTGAAAATTGCATTACTTACTATATTGCATTTGACCTACTATATTGTGTTGCCTACTAATTCCAGTTAGGCATACTTAT
>JAJOOR010010972.1:0-41722 GCA_036250505.1 Solanum acaule
CCAAAATTAACTTTTATTTATCCAAACCAGTTACAAAATCTTAGAAAGAAAACTAAAACAAGATAGATAAAAGATTCAAATTTCTAACCTCACCTAGATAGGTGCACCCAATCATCATCGTACTACATTATATGATACTTCGAGTCTGGGTTCACGCATCTATATTTAAATATTTTTAAAAAATATAACACTACTATATATGATTTCGGGAGGGGACCATGGGTTCACGTGAACCCAGTGACCCCCTCCTGTATACGCCCCTGACTGGACCCCTATCACTCTTGCCCCCAGAGGTCCCCCACCTTCTCATTTATTTTTTGTGGATGTTATCTTTTATGTCCAAAAATAGATAGGACCTCATCAGATTCGATACCCCCATTATGACCCAGTTTAGTCAACTATCGGGCCAAAAGATCAATTTATCTAAATAAAAAAAATCTCTAGAAATGTTACAGTTGAGTGCAAAACTGTGGTTCTTAACTCCTTTAATATCTTTGAAGGAACTTGTTTCAGAAAATACTTGGGCTTTCCTATTTTCACGAGTAGACCTACCAAGGCTGATTTCCAATTTCTGCTACAAAATTTCAAAACTCGCCTTATTGGCTGGCCGAAAACACGATTCTTATGGACAGAAGGTTGGGCAACAGTCATTCGCTCAACCTTATATACTCTACCAAATTATATTATGGCGTTCATCAAAATCCCCTCCAACATAGCCCAGAAGTTGGGGCACTATCAGCGCAACTTCTACTGGGGAACCACTTGTACACGTAAAAAGCTACACCATTTCAACTTCTATTAGGTCTTGCTATCTTTCTCTACTGGATACGCAAACCATGAACTCTACCTTCTCTTGGATTTGGAAAACTGCCTATTCTGTCTAAGCTCAAAACACTTTCTTAATTTGCTCATGAATTATGGAAGATTACCAACTACATTCCACCTAAATCATATTGGTTGTACCATTTTTTCTCTTTGTATAATGTGTGATGCACACGAGGAAGAGACCATTAGCTGTCTGTTCCTTACTTGTTCTAACACTGCTCCACTTTGGAGCGAGCTATGACTATTCGAAATATTGCTAACTTTAATCATGATCCAGCAGTATGGCTCCAACTGTTCTTCGGCCTCAAACCTCATTCAGGGACACCTTTTGTGCCCCAAAAAATATTCCTTGCATAGTCTATGGATTAAGTACATTTTTTAACATCAACCATTTGTTGTTGATTACAAAAAAGTTTTCCAACCAGCTGCTAAATTTTGGTTCCTTGTTGGGGAAAATACGCCCTCTAGAATGCGCACACCCTTATACGTTAAATGGAACCCACCTCAGCCTCATCATTATATGCTAAATATTGATGGGATAACTCGAATATTGCAGATGTTGGAGGAGTAATCAGGGATCACAATGGGATGTGGATCCTTGGCTTTGCTGCTACTGCAAATGTTATGACTGTTTTTTCATGTGGAATTAATATATTGTTCTTCTACTTGCTTTGGAATTTTACCTTACTCCTCTAGAAATTAATGTGGATACTACTAAAATTATCCAGCTATTAACTATTTCTAACATTTTTGGATCCACCTTCATCCCTGTTGGATGTTTTGACTGCTGATGCCATGGTGTTACGTCCCTTAGATGGGTAAATAGAAGCGTCTAAGGACCAGCTGTTGAGTCTAGTACTAGTTCAACAGCTAGTTTGTATGGTGGCAAGCCCAAACCTGTCTTAGTTTAGCTAATAGTAGTAGTTTAGCGCAAGTCTGTATGGTGGCAAGCCCACAACTGTCTTCTCTCTAGAAACTATTAGGTTATCAAATATATCTTTTGAAAATTATCTTAAAACATAAATTGGACTAAATAGAGTAACATATAACTTTTGAAAAGTACTTTAACACTACTATAAATCACAATAATTAACATTAACAACTTCAAATATTTTTAAAATCATATAAAACTTTTGGTGACCTCTTAATTCCTCAATTTAAAAAAGAATGACCTAGTTTCCTTTTTAAACAGCTTTGGTACATTTGACATAACTTGAATTTAGAACCACAAGATTAAAATAATTTCTTTCTTTTCTTAAACTCCATTCCAAGTCAAACTAGGTCTTTTTTTTTTAAACGGAGGGAGTAACATATATTGGCGCAGTAAATGGAGTTGCTATTCTCAAATTCTACCGTTTTGAGGATGAATGGTTTTTGTTCCACTCCTACATGTATTCTAATAACTATGAAAGGATAACACAGTACAAAGAATTTGAGATCTTACAAACCTAAAACGCAAAGCGATTTCCAGTACCATCAAGAAATCGATCTGTATGCCACCCTTTTGCTTGCAAGTCAGCTAAAAATGGGGAGAATGTGGAATTCATTTTGTCATAAGCCTCTTGCAAGATATTTGCACTTGGTTCATTAACCAATCGTTCCATATCCGAAGCATAAGCAGCAACCAGCCAACCCCTCAATGCATCTTCACCGGTTGCATTGTGCTCCAGTATCATATCAGTCCATCTACTTCCATGATTTAAAAGGAACTTCTCTTCTGGAAATGCTTCTTTAAATTGTTGCAGCTTTGAAGGCCTAACTACTTCATGCAGGGACCTTCCCACCTTAACCTTTCCAGCATCCTCTATCAGCCTTCCGGGAAACAAGAGATCTTCTCGATATCTTAAGTCAGCAGGACTTGAGATTTTTCCAGTCTAAAATATTATAGCAGAAAAACTTGGTTAATTGAGATGTGAATCGATCTACCTCACCTTTGTAACTTTGGATATGTACCTTCACAAAATCAGCCACGATCATTGCAGTTCTCTGCGGATTTAATGTGTTGACAGGAGCAGCTCGCATTTCTTCACAGACACTGTAAACGTGTATAACAGACAGCAACGGTGCAACAACCAACTGCAGGTATTCAATATTACCAGAATCAAAAATGACCCTATAATCTACTGGAACAACAAATTCAACTCTGCAAACAGGCATGTTTATCCAAATGAGAAGCAACTTCCTTGGATTCTCTACAAGATATTGAACAAAAAGTCCACATGGTCTTATTAACATGGTTTTATAAAAAGTGAGCTCAACAAGGGTGTAGAAGCTGAGGACCCATGGAACAGAAGTTCCTCTTATTTCAGTTAACCTGTCTGTTAAGGCGTGGAAAACAAATATACCAAGAATGCCTGTGACTTCTTCCAAGTGGAGATGATTCTGGACATCTTGGGATACATGATTTTCTTGTACTTTTACCAGCTTAAGGTTTATAAGCACAACAAATGAAAACAAATTTATCTAGCGACAGAGAGAAACATACATCTGCAGAACAAGGTATGCTTTACGCTGATGTAAGACCGACATCTCTGCATAGTTTATTTTATTTTATTGATCAGGTTTTGCATAGTGGATTTTATAGTAGCATAAAAGTTTGATCTCCTAGCTTAAACATGATTTGGAAGCACTGCGAATGGATTGAATCAGAAAAGAACAAATGTACAATAATATCTTGAATATAAATAAAATAGTACCTTTCCCTGCATTGATGAACAAATAGTGGATGCTAAGTGAATTCCTGTTCCAAGCCCGAGAACATTAAAAAGAGTAGAAATAGCCTCGCCTTTAGCAAACAGATCACTAAGATTGCCTTCTTTGGCAAATGAAGAATATATTGGCAATCTTGTTGCTCTAGCTGCAACAACTGCCATTCCCTGATAACTCCAAAGAAAAATAACTTCATTAACATTGCTGACTACAAATTTCTCACAGATCACATCACTGAAGATTTAGCTAATATACCAATTTTTTCATGCAATTAGACTTAACAATATATCTTTCACAGAAAGAACAATTGAGTGTCCACTAATGCTTCCAAAGGAGAAATCACAGATCACTCCCTCAAGGGAGATTATCATAAAAGAAACTGAAACCTTAGAGTGACTCGTTAACAATCCCTCTTTTGGTAGTTTAAAAATTTGCACCCAGATTTCTGAAAATACCAATTTCCTCTTTAGTAATATTTCAATTCTGTTATACTTCAAGTATTTAGGGTACTGATGGTGTAAGGTGTAGATAAAATTAAATTCCTCAGAATATCTGCCTTTCTTGTATTTTCTCCTGCAAAATGAAAAGAAAAACAAAAGCTGCAAAGAAAGCTATTTTATTAGATAAGGAAAAATGGGAGGCTTTGGGAACAAAAAAATGGAAAATCATGTCTTCAGAGGAATAGAGTGAGTAACAAGAAATACATACTTCAAACAACATTGAATCAGTGTCATTCATAAGTAAATAGATCTCTTAAAATACACAGTGAACCTCTAAAATTAGTAATCAGAGGAAACTTACCTTTGCAAAATTGCCAAGGCCAGCAACTTCAAGAAATAAATGCGGGCATAAAGGAGACATAACTTCTAAACCAGTCCCAAAGTCATACAGAACATCAGCTGCAGCATAGAAAGTTAGTATATTTTAAAATCTACTGTACAATTAAACAGAGGAATGCAAGTATAGAATCAAATTATGCAGTAACAACTCTAATAAAGAAATAAAGACGAATCATAGCATAGGACAGTGCTTCAGGAACATTGAATAAACCTAAAATTCTCCAACGTTTAGGCTCAGAATCCATCCTTGCACCTAAGTTGCTACATATGAGCTTTCCGACATGCTGCATACCATCTCTCAATATCTGTAAATAAACTAAACATTCATAAAATAGTTCCCTTAGGAAGGAAAGGGGACTGGACATAATACTTAAGGAGTCGTTTGTTTAATCTGTCTACTAGGCAAAAGGCTTACCCAGCTCACTGCAGTTGCCTGAGCAGGAGTAGGACGCAAGCCTGCAGCAAATAGTAGTGACTGCAAAGAAGTAATATTCAGAAGTATCATCATTTTAATGGATTTATCATGTATTTAGGCATTAAGAACAAAATCCTATGTCAACCAAGAAATCATATATCAATATAGTGTGTGTATGCTCTTGTTGAAGATTGTTTACTCTTAAAAGTTTTATGAAGTCAAATAAAGTTTAGCAGGCAGTGAGACGCTTCATAGTTAGAAGACCTGAGTCGACAAAACCGATAATGCTGCACTTGTAAAGTGTTGTAGAGCTCGAAATTGTGTGTATCTCATATACCCCTCATTCACACTGCAGAAACAATCAAGAGCAGATATTTACATTACATATTCAAGAAGCTTGTGACCAATTAAAACTGTTGGGAAATGATTTCCAAGAAATTCACACCTATATGGATAGCCAGATGGGAAAAATTTATTCAGAAAGGATTCCATCACTCTCTGTGCAGCTGGTCTTGAGTCATCAACCATCTTGACCTGTAAAGAGTCATAGAAGTAAGTCTCTGTTTCGAAAACAAGCAATGTACTTTTGATATATTAACATGACATGGAAAACATAGTGCATCGTAATAAATCCCTATTTGAGAAGCAAGTGAAAGAACTTTTGATGTATTAACATGACAAGGAAAACGTAGTACAGAGTGGCAAGTCTCTACATGAGAATGTATATACTACATGCAGTGAAACATGTAAGCATCAAGGAAAATTAACAGTAGTATAAAATAACATTTACTTCGACATTATATATACCGATTATATGCTAAAGATGTTCATAAACTCTCAAGAAAATGACTGCCACCTAGAGAAATGGCAGGGGGTAAACAAAACGCTAAAGGAGAAATTAATGCCAAAGCACGAAATTATTGGGCGATTCAATCATATATGCAGGTATTACCTACATTTTTTGTTGGTAATTAACAATTTTATTAATTGCCAACACTTGGTACAAGGTATGACCTACATTATTGAACTAAATCTGTCACAACTGGTCATAAAGGTGAGAACAGGAAATACGAGGTATACTTAAAGTTTAGGAGCAACACAATTAGACGACAATAACATACCAAGTGTAATCCCTCAGAGTGGAGACTGGCGAGGGTAGAGTGTAAAGAAACCTTATCCCTACCTTGGAGGCAGAATGCTTGTTCCCAATAGAGCCCCGGCTCAAGGAAAAACAATTCAAAGAAGTTTGAAAAAAAGAAACAATGACAGTGGAGGAGCCATGACAAAATGCTATAAAAGCATGAGAAAACATTATGAACAGAAACTACAACAAAATAATATGATAAACAAATTAGAAGAAACAACAAATAGAAACTAAAGCAGTAATACTACGACTACTAGTATGAAGGATAAGCTATACAACACTCTACTACCTACTAACATGCTATTCTTATTCATATCCTCCATAAACTCCTAGCTAAGGTCATGTTCTTGATAAGCTAAAACGGAAACATGTCCTGTCTAATTACCTCTTCTCTATACTTCTTCGGCCTACCTCTATCTCTCCTAAAATTATCCAAAGTCAATCTCTCATACCTCCGCACTGGGCATCTGTGTCTCTCCTTTTCACATGCTCGAACCATCACAGTCTCACTTCCCGCGTCTTGGCCTCCACTGAAGTCACTCACCTTGCCCCGAATATATTCATTTCAAATTATATTTCTCCTAGTTTGTCCACACATCCATCGCAACATCCTCATTTACACAATTTTCAACTTCTGAACTTGATAGTTCTTTTCAGAGTGTAGGTCATCAAAAAATAGTTCTTCAGAGTGCAATTGTTTTTAATTAACTGGTAGTTTAATTTACCTGGTACCTTCTTTTTTTTCGGAGAATGTTAACAATAATTTACTTGGTACCTGTTGAACAAGAAAAAAATTCAATTTCCAAACTTTTCTCCCTCATGTTCAACCCAATCCCATTAACTGCTTTCCCGTGCGGTCAAATTTTGAAATAGGTGTGTTAGAGCATTAATTTGTGCTTGGTTAAGTTCCCAAAAGTGTTAAGCACTTGGTTTTTCCTAAAAGCCAGGTAAAACACCTCAACTCTCTAAATAAGCAATTTTGTCTCCCATTAACTTGGCTAAACCAGTTACACGTACTACAATCAATGTAATGCAAACTGAAAAGGAGTATGTCTAGTACACTAAAACGACGAATTGAAGATAAAATTGGGGAAATCTTTAGCCAAAATTAGAAAAAAAAAAGTAAGGAGAACTTACCGATAGCTTTCCATCACGTTGAAATTGGTATTGACGAGAAATTGAATTGGATATTTCAACCCAAGAAATTGGTAGCTCAGGCGGCCGTTCATCTGATTCTTTTCTTTGCATCTTTATCTTATCCTACAGTATATACATTCATTCACTCATCCACAAATTTCAATATCAAAAGGTATTGAAGTAACTGACAACAAATGAAACATAAAAAATGAGTGAAAGATTACACGAAAAACGGAACCAGCTGTGTTTTAATAAATAATTGGAAACTAGAAAAATCAAATGCTTTAACAATATTTTTGAGCATTAAGTCAACAACAAGAAAAGATTAAAGAAGAGAATTACCAGTATTTGCATTGAGAGAGTTCGCCGGGAAAGTTGGGAGACAAAGAGAGAGCTGAAATACAATTTGGAAAACTAACCTTTATTTGAGAAATAAAGGACGAAAAATGGTCCCTTAGGTTCAAAATAATAGCTTTAGGGCTGGTTTCATTTAGATACATTGAATTAGTTTTGATGAGATTAGTTATCTTATTGAGTGTTTGGTTTATTTGATTCAAAATATTATGTATTGCATAAAGTTTAAGAACATGTTGTTTGTTTATAAAAATACTCTTTCACTTTATTTCGTATTTAGTTTTTTTATTTTTAACAATAAAATTTTGATTTCATCTTATTTAGCTTAAATATTTCTGTATGTGGATTCTCATGATGGTATCATATGTATTTAAAAATGAAACTTTCTTCTTATTTAGCTTAAATATAGAACTTTCATCTTAAGTTTGTTAAAGTAAAAAATGATTTATGAGAAATCAAAATATAAATAAACATAACAATGAGTCAAATAAATTCATAAATAAAAATTATATTTATATAGTGTAATTTTTTAATAGAAAAATATGAAGAATCATCATAAAAATAAGGAGTTGTGAATGTTATTATAAAGGGAAAAGGATCAAAAATACTCCTCATCTTTATTTTACTGGTTGACTATGCCCTTATCGTTAAAATGAAGTTATTTTTACTCATGTCGTTCCTAAATTCATCATTTTTGCCCCTAAATTGGATGGAAGCCCCAAATCATTTAAAATTACCCAATTTTACTTAAATTACCCAATTTTAATTATTCGATCCGACCCACCTAATATTATAACCCATTTTGTTCATCTTCATTTCTGTACGCTTCCCTTTTTCTCCATTTCCTCCTCCACGCCGGAAATCACCAAACCCCCTCTCTTTTCCGACCTCTTTCACCACCATACAATACCCAATCAGTCACCGTAAACCAAACCCAGATTACCAAATCCAACCAGAAAGAGCCACCAAAGAAGAACCTAACACCACTATCCTTCTTTTCCTTTTACCATCTCCGGCGGAGCTCCAAGCCGGAGAAAAAACCAACCAGCAGTCGTCAGTCCCCTTTCTCCTCCCTCACGCCATTGAAACAGCCACAAGGAACAAAACAACCTTGAGCTCGAAGCTCAGGCGAACAATAGCAACCAAAACGCCTCCTAACAACTGCCCCATTCATCGCAAATTGTCGTCCTAACTTATTAAAAGTTATTCTAAAGTTTCGTGATCTAAGTAAGTAGTATTATTGTTTGATTAGGTAAATAAACGAAG
This sequence comes from Solanum acaule, assembly GCA_036250505.1. NCBI lineage: Eukaryota > Viridiplantae > Streptophyta > Magnoliopsida > Solanales > Solanaceae > Solanum > Solanum acaule. The sequence continues at coordinate 8,690 of JAJOOR010010972.1, forward strand.
TAGTGTTTTTATATGGAATTTATTAGCTTCAATTGAAGAATTATTTATCTTATTATTGTTATTTTTATAGGAAATTTCACTTAATGTTGTATCAAAGAAAGATATAGGTTTGGGGTTTTAATTTGGTATGAGTTCACTTGGTTTAATGGGTCGGGTTAGGGTTAAAATAGATAATTGGGTAATTCAATTGAAATCGGGTTAATTTAAGTCAAATTGGGGCTTTCCATCCAATTGAGGGGCACAAATAATCAAATTAGTAACGACAGGGGTAAAAATAACTTTATTTTAACGGTAAGGGCATAGTCAACTAATAAAACAAAGTTGAAGGGTATTTTTGACCCTTTTCCCTATTATAAATGCTATAAAAATAATGTAAATATACATGAATGTAAAAAGTGATGTGTAAATAGGGTTTAAAGGGATACTTTGTCATTTGCCTATTTTATCCCGAGATAAATTGTCCTGAAATTACTATACCACCCAAGGGGAGGAATAACTTATCCCGGTAATAATTATTAATCTCAAGATAAGTTATTCCGGACATGACAACCGAACAACAAACTAGGTGCCACTACAATTTAATCTCAAGGCTATATGATATTATCATTCACACAAAACGACCTCTTAAGTGTATATTTAACATTTTTGGTCATTTAAATTTGTCATAAGTTAACAAAATGGGAAAAGGGCATAAAATCTATGGTGAACTTATCTCGAAAAGTTGAATACACATTTAAGTTATTATTGTGATTATTACACATCTATATTACTTAAAGGCAAATATATATATATATATATATATATATATAATAAAAAGGAGAAACATAGATAAGATGTGACACCTCTTTATGGCTTATGGTGTAAACTTTAATTAAAATAAGATTTTCGGCAAGTGTCCACTGTTTGATTTAATAGCAACTTGTAGCAAAACTTACAATAAAGCTGAAATTGAAAGGATAAACAAAGAAAAGAAACTAGAAACAAGCCAAGTTCCAGAACCCTCTTCCTAGATATAAAAAAAGACTTGGCATAAAACATAGCCTTGTTTGTACAACGTCTACTACTACATATACTACAGAATATTCCTTAGGCAGTGCTGACACTTGTCCTTGTATAAGAATTGGTAATATCTATCCCTTGTCCTTTGCCTTTTAGGGCCACAAAGTCCTTCAAATGATTTTGAGGGTGAATGGGCCTAGAGCTACATCTCAGCACATCCAGCCCATGCACATGGTTCACAACATTGTCGTTCCCTTGAAGCTGAACCTTGTCCTCAAGGTTCAAGTTGGGAAATTAGCGCCGTATCAGAGAGATATCCTGCCATGTTGAATTAGCGACCGACAAGCCTTGCCATTTGATAAGATATTGATATAACTAATGTCAAACCTTGACAATAGTGCAATGTTGCATGACCTCCTCAAGAACAAGTTCAATAGAAGCAGATGGACTAATTAAAGCAATGGGGGTAAACTGTTGATTAGGTTTGCTAATGCATTTACGAAGAATAGAGACGTGAAAAATAGGGTGTATTTTTGAAGATTGAGTTTGTACGCAACCTATCCAATCTTGAACAATTTGGAAGGGTACAAAGAACCGTCTACTGAGTTTGTTGTGTCACTGCAAACAGAGTGAAAGTTGGCGATATGGGCGTAAAAAAATAAACCCAATCACTCACAACAAATGAAACATCTTGCCCTCCTTTGTCAGCTAATGCTTTCATACACATTAGCACCCGGTGGAGGTCTGCTTTAAGAATACTAAAAGTTTCATCCGTTGACGAAACGGTTCAGCAATAGCTTGATTAGAGGTTCCATCCAACATAACGCGAGAGATGGTTGGAGGTGGCTTGTCATATACAACTTTAAATGGAGTCAATTTTGCACTATGAAGTATTACACCAAAATTAAGCCCAAAGGCAGTAGTTGAAACCACGTAGTAGGCATATCCGCGGTATAGCAACATAAGTATTGTTCCAAACATTTGTTACATGCCTCTGTTTTCCCATCAAATTGTAAATGGTATGCCAAAATCTTAGCTAACTCAGTGCCTTGTAACTTATTCACTTCTTACCAAAATTCAAATAACAAAAATGAATCGCGGTAGAAACAATCTTTGTAGGGAAGCCATAAAGTTGAATAAATTCCTGAACAAAGATTTCAGCTATTTTCAGGTTGTTAAAGTGTGGATACAATGCTATAAAATTTCCGTATTTGAGCAGGCGATCTACAATCACCAAGATTTCTGCTCAGACATGAGAAGGGGCAGGCATGTGATGAAATCCATGGAGATTTCCTCAAAAATAGCAGCATGGGTTGTGGCATCAGAATGCCGGATGTTTGGAAAGAAGTGTCCTTCATTTGTTGACAAACCTGACACTCTAAAATAAAAGTTGACATAGGAACGCATGTCTGGCCAGAAGAAATTGGAGGATAAGCCATGAAAAGTCCGAGAGATTCCAGCCTGTCGCCCAATTTTGGTAGAGTGAAATTCCTCAAGAAGCATTATGTGAAGAGCAAAATATGTGGGAATGAGAAACCTATAACAATAAAGCAAGAGTCCTTCCTGAGACGAGTAATGAGGAAGAGTAGTAAGGTCTGCCTGCCACTGTTGCTAGACCAACAATTAAGAATCTGATTGGTTTAACTGGTTAAGCTTATCAATTAAAGAAAACTTTGTTATTGCCAGTGTGAGAGATTAAAGGGAAGGGACACATGAGAGTGCATTAAAGCATAATTAAGTCTTCTCAGGCGATATATTATGTCAAAGTCATATCCAATCAGCTACGATAACCATCAATGTGGCTTAGGAATTTGAATGACCTGGTTCGAGAAGGCTTTGAGAGATTGTTGATTAGTAATGATAAAGAATTTTCTCCCTAATAAATATAGGCGTCATTTCTGCACATCATGGGTGATTGAAAACATCCTATGGTTGTATGTTGAAGTATCCTTCATACGTGAGAATAGCTTTTGACTCAAGAAAGCAAGAGGGTCACCCTTCTGAGATAAAACAAAGCCAATACCAGTCCCATAAACATTCGTCTCAACTGAGAAAATTTTAATAAAGTTTGGTGTAATACCTCAATATTTTGAAAGGGAAAGAAGGTTGATGAGTGGTAGATTTACACTCATTTGAGGCCTATTTAGCTTAATAATTAGTGTTCCCAATGCCTAATTATGTCCTAGTCTAATGGTATTTGGATTATTTGTACCTCTGAAGGCTAAAGGACAAGGCAAAAATGAATATTTGAAAGAATGACAAAATATATGAAAAGAAGTGCAAACCCCACATTGTTGATTGCCTAGCAAGAAGGATGGATCGCCTAATGTGTATGACCTCATCTAAATATATAGTGCACAATACTTGAATTAATTGAGGTAGGTCAGCGAACCAAAAGGGAAATGGTGACTTGCCGAATGAGAAAGGCAAACATGCTGACAGTCTCTGAAAAGGAAAAGTACATGCAGAAAAATTTAAGGCTTGAATGGATAATAAAGGTGGTACTCGACAATATGCCGAATGTGAAAGGAAGGCTCAAATGAGTTCACCGATTGAGGTATAAACACCTGAAGCCTAGAGCAAGAGAAAGGCGAGCTAGAGAGTAGTTGGCAATTCTCCTAATATGATCGGTAAGCCCACTAATGTTTCCCAATGGGTCATGCATTGAGTTTTGAGCCAAATTTTAGGGAAATTATAAATATCCCAAAGAATAGAGAAAGTAAAGAGTTCATATCGCGCCCTAAGCCTACACCCTGGGCAGGACTGGCACTGGTGAACCATTGCTGGACCCAAGCGAACCCTTGGCCTGACTTAACTCTTAGCGGAAGAATTACTCATGATAAAAGCACTTTAAAAAAAAAAGTAAACTGTAACTCAAAGATAGCTTAGAATGTTTTATAAATAAGCATCCAACTAGCCAAAGTGGAACTCAAGTCTCAACATAACTGAATGAAAATAAAAGACTCATGAATTAACAATATCTAACTGTCTATAAAGCCTCTAAGAACTGAGATGGACATCGAGACAAGACCCAGGACATCCTAATGAACTAAAATAATGAAAATAATAATAAAAAAAGGATCATTCGGAAGCAAGGAGGCTCACCAAAAACTCTGAAGCTCAAATGGATCGACGATGTGCTGGATGTTGATCCTGGTTACATGTATCTGCATCATAAAAGATGTACGTCAAATGGCATCAGTACATTTAATGCACGAGCATGTGAGGGGAATTCTATAACAAGACATAAGCTTGAAAGGAACTGAAGGAACATACCTGGTCTCAACTCATTTCAATATAAAGCAGTACTATAAATGCAATATAAAGAAAAGCTTTTAAAACATGCGGATAACAACTCTATGTATTGAAAAATACAATAGTAACTCAGTTTGTATGCAAGGATACAATTTAAACCCTGTTTGTATATGAAAATACAAATAACTCTGTGTATATAAGAATACAAAATATCTCTGTGGGAATTTCTCTAACCGACAATCATTACTATGAGCTATGTGATGATACAACATTTTTCCTCCCGCTGCCAAGGCCATCATATACCTTGCCGGGGGTATAGAACCTAACTACTAAGTGGATCCACTAGTCTATGCTAAAAAGCACTAAGGAATCATCTAAAAAACATGACCCTTTTCTACCCATGCTGGCTACATGATTTATGGAGACTTTGAATTATCTAAAATCAAGCTCGTCCCTAAAACGGTGCTCAATACTTCTCCCAAAATTTAACTAGCTCATATGTTTAAAAACATAACTCTTTCAATGGTTTGAGATAATTACTCAAAAACTAGCTCAAAGGCTCTCTTGGAAATCGGTGTTTCCTCTTTGTTTAAATGTGAAAACATTTACTCTTTAGGAATACATAGTTCTCATATACTCTTTTGTAGAAAAGGAAATTCATTTGTTACTCTTTACTCAACTCAAAGCTCAAGTCTTAAAACAAGTTTAAAGCATTTGTAAAAGACTTCTGGAAAAGACTCTAAGAACTCTTTAGACTTGACTCTTAACTTTCTTTGAATTTAAATTTATGAATTCAAGGTAATGATTCATGTTTATGGATGATCTCATAATGTTTAGATGTACCTTAGATTGTAGAAATCAACTAGAAAACATAGGTACGATTCAAGGGAACTTGAACGGAAAGAAGTGGGAAAGGGTAGAGGACCTGGCGACCCTGGCGTACTGAGTGGTGCAGGGTGACAAACCTTGAACTGCAGAGTCTGGGTTGGGGAGCACTGAGTGGCGCACACCCCAAAGCCCAAACTATAGACGCCTTATGCTGGCGCACTGCGTGGCGTGGTGCACCAACCCCCTGCCCAGAAAACCCATGAATTTTCTTACTCGTTTTTCGACCCTAAAGCGTCTAGATTCTATTGGTTTCTTCCCCAAACAGTTAGACTCGAATACCAAACCAAAGTATACAAGAATCTACTCTAAAACAACCTAAAATCTTATGAAATTAACTCAAGAACTTCTCTCAAACTCAACAATCAAGATCCCAATAGAAACTTCAACAAAATCCATCAATAACTCAATTACTCTACTTTCAAGAATGTAAATACATTGAATTAAATCATGATGGGCATGTGGGTGAATGAAACCAACACTATGTGATCTCACATACCTCGTAGGAATTAACCCTTGGTGAAATCCGCAAGTGAAACTTAAGAATGCAACGAACCTTAGCCTTCCTTCTCTTTTCTCTTCTCTCAAAGCCCTAGCATAATTTCGCAAAGCGTAAACTGAACCAAAATCAGTTTAGACCCCAATTAAGTTACTAAAAATGAATTAAACCAATTGGGTAGGGAAAAGACCAAAATACCCCTCTTAAATCCGGGTAATTTTCCTTAACTGGACAACCTAACTTCGAACGGGCATATCTCCCTCATACGAGCTAAAAAATTAGCAAACTCGGTGGTATTGGAAAGATAATTCAAAGACATTTCATTTGATATCTTATGACACATCTAACTCATTCTGTACTAAGAGTTATGGTCGTTTGAAGTTGACCCAAAACTCATACTTAACATAATTTGCCAATATTTCCAAATTTAATCTTTCCAAAAATGGTTTATTTCTAATTCTAGTTCTTTCAAATAGCGGGGTGTTACAATATCTCCCCCTTGAGAACATTCGTCCTCGAATGAGATTACTCTTAGTAGGCTAAGGGTGTATCACATAACTTTCAGCTCAAACACCCAACAAGCAGAATATAAATACAACATGCCAACTTAAAACAAATACCAAGGAAAGGATTAGTACCTTAATTTGGAATTTCTCCGGATTCGAAGATATGTGGGTATCTCTTCTTCATATCCTTCTAAGCTTCCCAAGTAGCTTCCTCAACAAATTGATTTCTCCAAAGAACTTTGACTGATGCTACTTCCTTGGTTCTTAGCTTGCAAACCTGGAGGTCTAGAGTCTGAATCGGAATCTCCTCATAAGACAAGTTATCCTTAATACCAATATCTTCAGTTGGTATAATCAGTGAAGGATTCTCCATACACTTTTTAAACATAGAAATGTGAAATACCGAATGAACTACTACTAACTCTTGTGGTAGCTTCAACTCATAAGCTACATTACCAATCTTTTTGAATATTCTGTAAAGACCAATATACCGGGGACTAAGCTTCCCCTTCTTACCAAATCTCATAACACCCTTCATGGGTAAAACCTTCAAGTATACCCAATCATCTACTTCAAACTCTAAGTCCCTTCTCCTAACATCAGTGTAGGATTTCTGATGACTCTGCGCTGCTATCAACATTTCTTGAATAACTCTCACTTTCTCTATAACTTGATGAACTAAGTCTGGTCCTATCAACCCAGCTTCAGCAACTTCAAACCATCCAATATGAGATGTGCATCTTTTCCTATAAAGAGCTTCATCTTCATAAGGAGCCATCTGGATGTTATAATGATAATTGTTGTTATAAGAAAACTCAATGAGAAGTAGGTAATCATCCCAATTACCCTTGAAATCAATCACACAATCCCTTAACATATCTTCTGAAGTCTGAATAGTGTGCTCTGCTTGACCAGCTGTCTGAGGATGAAAAACAGTACTCAAGTTCACCTTTGAACCCAACCCTTTCTGGAATGACTTCCAAAATTATGCAGCAAATTGTGCACCTCTATCTGAAATAATGGACACCGGAACTCCATGAATTCTGACTACCTCTTGAATATATAACTTAGCATAATCTTTTGCTGAATGGGTAGTCTTTATTGGTAAAAAAGTGGGCTGATTTAGTCATTAGATCTACAATCACCCAAATCGAATCATGCTGCCTGCAAGACCGTGGTAAACCTGTAATAAAATCCATATTGATCATCTCCCACTTTCATTCTGGAAGTTCTATATTCTGAGCCATACCACCGGGCCTTTGGTGCTCTACTTTAACTTGTTGATAATTCGGGCATTTAGCAACAAACTCAACAATACCTTTATTCATACTATTCCACCAATAAACCTCTCTCAAGTCATGATACATCTTTGTGGAACCCGGATGGATAGAATATCTGGAGCTATGAGCTTCTTCCATGATCCTCTTCTAGATTTCATCCACCCTTGGTACATACAACCTACCTTGATACCTCAATACACTATCTCCCCCTTGTTCAAAAGCCAATACTTTTTGCTTACGAACATTTGCCTTCAATTCAAGAAAAATAAGATCTTGGTCTTGTTTCTCTTTCACTTTCGACACTAATGATAATTCATCCCCATTCATCACCACTACTCCTTCTTCAGTGGAATCCATTAGTCGAACTCCCAATCGTGCAAGTCTATGCACATCTTTATCTAACTCTTTCTTGTCTTCCTCAAAATGGGCGGTACTACCCATAGAAATCTGCTCAAGGCATCAACAACAACATTAGCCTTACCTGGGTGATAGAGGATACTCATGTTATAATCCTTGAGTAACTCCAACCACCCCCTCTGTGTAGGATTAAGCTCTTTCTGACTAAACACATACTAAAGACTCTTGTGATCGGTAAACACATCTATATGAACACCATAAAGATAGTGACTTAATATTTTCAAAGCGAATACCACAACAACTAACTCTAGATCATGCATTAGGTAATTCTTCCCGTGAACTTTCAGCAGTCTGGAGGCATAAGCTATAAATTTACCATTTTGCATTAACACAACCCAGTCCAACTCTGGACGCATCACAATACACAAAAAACATTGCGTACCTTCTGGTAAGGTCAATACTGGACAGTAGTCAACCGTTTTTCAATTCCTGAAAACTTTTCTCACATGCTTCAGACCATTGAAACTTCACTGTTATCTGAGTCAACTTGGTCAATGGGGACGAAATGGATGAGAACCCCTTGACAAACCTTCTACAATATCCAGCCAATCCCAAGAAACTCCTAATATCAATTGGAGATGTGGGTCTAGGACAATTCTGCATTGCCTCTATTTTTTGAGTGTCAATGTTAATTCCTTCACTGGAAACAATCTGGCCTAGGAATGCTACAGACTCAAGCCAGAACTCACACTTAGAGAACTTAACATACAACTCTCTATCCTTTAGAGTTTGGAGAACTATTCTGAGATGGCTAGCATGATCTTCCTCATTCCTCGAATAGATTAGTATGTCATGAATGAATACGGTAACAAACATATCTAAATAAAGCTTGAATACTCTATTCATAAGGTCCATAAATGTTGCAGGAGCATTGGTCAAACCAAAGGACATAACTAGGAACTCATAATGACCATACCGGGTCTTGAAAGCTATCTTTGGAATATCACATTCCCTTATTCTCAATTGATTATAGACTGATCTGAGGTCTATCTTAGAAAAATAAGTGCCACCCTGAAGTTGATCGAAGAGATCATTAATTCTCGAAAGAGGATACTTATTCTTGATAGTAACCTTGTTCAACTGATGGTAATCTATACATATTTTGAGAGAACCATCTTTCTTTCTCAAAAATAAGACCAGAGAACCCCAAGGTGAGATACTTGGTCAAATAAAACCTTCTCTAGGAGATTTTTCAACTGCTCTATTAGCTCTTTTAACTCTACTGGTGCCATCCTATATGGCGAAATAGATATAGGACGAGTATCAGGAAAAATATCTATACCGAAGTCTATTTCTCTCTTAGGAGGGACTCCGGGAAGGTCATCTAGAAAGACTTCTAGAAACTTTTTTATTGCTGGAACTGACTGAATAAGAGGTATCTCAACACTAAAGTCATTAACTCAGACTAAGTGATAGACACACCCCTTGGAAACTAACTTTCTCGCCTTTAGGTACGAAATGAAACGACCATTATGAACTGCTAAACTACTCTTCCACTCTATAACTGGCTCATTAGAAAATTGGAACTTAACAACTCGAGTTCTACAATCGATTAAGGCATAACAGGCATGAAGCAAGTCCATACCTAGAATGCCATCACAATCTACCATATCTAACTCAACTAAGTCAGCCATGGTGCTCTTGTGATTGACAAAAATGGTACAATCACGATAAACTCTCTCAGCTAGAATAGACTCACCAACAGTTGTACAATCACGATAAATTCTCTTAGCGAAATACTTACTCATGATACAAACACTTTTAAAAAAAGTAAACTGTAACTCAAAGATAGCTTAGAATGTTTTATAAATAAACATCCAACTAGCCAAAGTGGCACTCAAGTCTCAACATAACTGAATGAAAATGAAAGACTTATGAACTAACAATATCTAACTGTCTATAAAGCCTTTAACAACTGATAGTGGACGTCGGTACAAGACCCACGACATCCTAATGAACTAGAATAATGAAAATAATAAAAAAGGAATCCTCCAGAAGCAAGGAGGCTCACCAACAACTCTGAAGCTAAGCTAGATTGATGATGCATTGGATGCTGATGTTGGTTACCTATATCTGTATCATAAAAGATGCAGGCCAAATGCATCAATAAATTGAATGTACGAGCATGAGAGGAGAATTATATAACAAGACATAAGCTTGAAAGGAACTAAAAGAACAAACCTGGTCTCAACTCAACTCAACTCATTTCAATATAAAGTAGTAATATAAATGCAATATAAAGAAAAACTTTTAAAACATGCAGATAACAACTCTGTGTATTGAAAAATACAACAGTAACTCAGTTTGTATGCAAGGATACAATTTAAACTCTGTTTGTATATGAAAATACGAATAACTCTGTGTATATAAGAAAATATCTCTGTGGGAGTTTCTCTAATAAAAAATCATCACTATGAGCTATGTGATGATACAATGTTTTGCCTCACGCTGGCAAGGCCGTCCTATACCTTGCCGTGGATATAGAACCTAACTACTAAGTGGATCCACTACTCTATGCTAAAAAACACTAAGAAATCATCTAAAAAGCATGACCCTTTTCTATCCATGTTGGCTACACGATTTATGGAGACTTTGAATTATCTGAACTCAAGCTCGTCCCAAAATCAGTGCTCAATACTCCTCCCAAAATGTAACTAGCTCATATGTTAAAAAAACATAACTCTTTCTGTGTTTTAAGATAATTACTCAAAAACTAGCTCAAAGGCTCTCTTGGAAATCGTTGTTTCCTCTCTTTTTTAAATGTGAAAACAGTTACTCTTTGGGAGTTCCCATATACTTTTTTGAAGAAAAGGAACTTAATTTTTTACTCTTTACCAACTCAAAGCTCAAGTCTTAAAACAAGTTTAAAGCATTTGTAAAAGACTTTTGGAAAAGACTCTAAGAAGTCTCTAGACTTGGCTCTTAACTTTCCTTAAATTTGAATTTATGGATTCAAGGTTATAATTCATGTTTATGGATGATCTCATAATGTTTAGACGTACCTTAGAGTGTATAAATCAATTAGTAAACATCGGTACAATTCAAGGGAACTCGAATGGAAAGAAGTGGGAAAAGGTAGAGGACATGGCGACCCTGGCGTACTGAGTGGCTCAGGGCGCCAAACCTTGAACTACATAGTCTGGGTTGGGGCGCACTGAGTGGTGCGGTGCGCCATCCCCCTGCTAAAAAAACCAACGAATTTTCTCACCTAATAAGGATTCTAAGGTTGAAAGGTCATCTCACCTAAATGAATCAAAGATTAAGAGCTATCCTAATGAAACCTAGCTTGGATTGGTATTGAATGATACCTTTCCATGGATGACTTATGACCTATCTTGGATTGGCAAGATGACGTGCCCTTCCATGGATAATAAGAATAAGTAAGAAATGACTATTTCGTGGGATTTATGCTTTCACCGAGAGAATATTGAGATGGAAGCTCTCCCGTTAGTCGAGATTGGGTATATAGAAGCAATCTTCTTATCCCTTACCTATGTGCTCCCATAGGATGATTGTCTAGATAGACATTAGCTAGTGGATCCACCTAAGCTAGAAGTTCATGGTCCTTATCTTGGCAAGTAGGACAACCCTTTTCGGTGTGGGAGACACTTTGGGATCATTCTATAGCTCTCATGGTATCTATGTCGGTTAAGGCTAATTCCCATAATAATAATGAACTAAGGTTACTTCAAGAAGTATCACACATGCGTTCAAAGACTTTAAAGATGTTAGCTTGCATTGACCATGTTTTATGACTTATGTTTTCTAACCCTTTTGTATCATATTTTAGCTTGGTCAATTGCATGTCATGAAATGTCCTCTTTTAGCATGATTTAAATGTTTTATGCATAGCTATCATACTTGGTATATTGTTTTGTACTAACATATACTCTTGCCTGCATTTCCCCAAATGTAGGTTACGATAGCCAAGTTTCTCAGTTTCGTGGGTAGTGGCTGATTACGAGGTTCTCGAACTTTGGTGAGTCCTAATGCTTCGAGGATGGATTTTCATTGTTTGAGTTTTCTTTCATATTTCCAGTTTTGGACATGATGTTTGGGCTAGTCCCAATTTTATTTTATTGTACTAGATGGCTAATGAGACAAGTCTTTTAGACTTCTTCTTTACTTTTATAAACCTTTGGACTTTGAATGTCATGCCTCGAGGCTACCCCCTTGATGTAAACACGGGACCTAGGATTACGAGTGACCCCAAGCTAACCCTGTATGTTATAACATAAGCATACTAATATTATCTAAGAAAACAAGAACTAATGCAAAAGCTAAAACAATAGTTAACTGAATGTGGGGAATACCTAATACTATTCTGAATATATATAAATAATATCTAAGAGTTTAGTGATACTAAAAATCACTCAAAAACTAAAGCTGAGTCTAACACTATGTCTGAAATGCCTCTAACTGACTAGAGTTGCTGGGACATGTTCCCAGCTAACCCTAGCAAAACTGAAACTGAAATGAAAGACTGAAATGGAAATCATATCTATTGTCCTTGAAGTATGAGGACTCTCCACTAAAGATGCAGAATACAGATCGGGAACCGATCTATGCGTGATCTGGATGCTGAATACATCAACCTACATCATGAAAGGATGTAGCGCAGAGTATGCATCAGTACCTGGAATAATAGCTGAACAAAATATATAAGCTGAACAATGCATAACTGAGCAATGATATAATCTGAACAAAATGATAATACTGAAACATACAGAAAACTGAGTTAAATGCAATGACCAAGTACTAACAATGAACAAAACATGTTGAGACTGAATACTGAAGTATAAACTGAAAACCTGGTCAAATGCACTAGAGTGTGGGAGCTACTATTAATCGACATAAAACCACGTGAGCTAAACAGGGAGTCCGATGTATACGCCCCATCGAGAGGATCCAAAATACCTTGCCAGGGGTATAAAGGCATGACTGGCGTGATCACTAATTTTGATGCCCACGGAGAGGACTTATAAATCTACGGGGGCATGTAGTTCTGAGAATATGAGAGTACACTGAACCCTAGTCCAACTTGGTGCTAAGCATACTCCTAACTGGAAATGTGCATGACACACCATTATTGAAATACTAGATAGCTCAATATTCTGACATGCAAATCTAAGAATACAACATTTATGTACTGACAATGAAACATTCAAAACTGGAGCATGTATATATGTTTAACTGACCTAGCAAGTGTAATTCATGAACTAAGATAATCTATACAACTAGGGTTTTGAGTTTCATACAAGGCACTAAGCAATGATTCCACAAAAACATGATAATCTGATTAAGAACACTATTACAGCTAAACCACAACAAGTCTCCAAGGTTTTAGAAACCCTAAGTCTAAACAAGATATAGAGAATCAAGAATCTGAATGAATTTTAGGGACCTAATGGATGAAAGGGACCCACTAGTGAAATCCCACATACCTGGTGACAAAATCTATGGAGAATTCCTTCGATTTTAGGGCTAGAACTGAAGAAAACCTGCTGCATGTTCTTGATGGGCATGGTAGACTCTTTCTCCTCTTTTGCTCTAAGTTTGATGAATTTTTTGTTAATGACTCGCTTAGTGTAGGTTATGTCTTAGTTACTAGGCTTAAACTATCCAAAACTACGTATTTTAGGGGTTAAACGACGTAGTATAGGTGTCCAACACATAGGGGAAAAGACCAAAATGACCCTAACTTATACCTAATGATAGCCAACCACAGAGCCACTAAAGGTCCGTCGTTGGGACCACGGCCCATCAAGTGGGTTGTGGTTCTTAGCCAGAGTCTACTGGTTCATAGCCATTCCCTCTACGGTCCACTTCACAGACCGTGAAGGCCACTGTGGTCCTTCACTTGGGCTAGGGGATTACTGGCTCAGCTTCACGCGCCTCACCACGGCCCGTCATCAAGAACACGACCCGTAGAGCGCTCTGTGGTCTGATGGTTGGCCTTGTTGGTTCTACTTGGATTACATAAGCCTTCCCATGGCTCGTGGGGTGGTCCACGACCTGTGAAGGGTCCCGTGGTATACCACTTCTGGGTGGGTGTGAGTCACGGGCATGTTGACGGACCGTGGTTCCTTTCACCATCCGTGAACCCTGATGTGGTTCACCAATTTCTGCTGTTTTTCTGCTGCAAAGTCCAGGTCTGATTTCTAAGGTGTTACAATATTTCCCCCTTGGGAACATTCATCATAGAATGAAGTCTAAATTAGCTGGGTATGGAGGGGAGGAGTTGCAATCCCAACCACTAAGTACTAGAAACTAATATCGGCTGAACTGAGTTCCAAGAACATGCAAATATTATGAAAATTCAAGAACAAGTGAAAGAACATGATACTAACACTGACTTTACGCACGAGCAAACTGAAAGACTGGAGATGAACTATTACCTAAAGCTAAAACGGAATCGGAAGGAAAGAGATGAGGATATTTGGCCTTCAAAGTTACTTCTGCTTCCCAAGTAGCTCCCTCTACGGACTGACTCCTCCACTAAACGTATAATGAAGCAACTTCTTTGTTTCTCAACCTTCAAACTTGACGATCAAGAATTTCAACTGGCACCTCCTCATAAGTGAAACAATCCTTCACAACCACACTTTTTAATGGTACTATTGATGCTGGATTACCCACTCACCTCTTCAACAAGGAAATGTGAAAGACTGGATGGACTGCTGCTAGTTCTACTGGCAACTCTAACTCATAAGCCACATTACCAATACTTTTCAGGATCTTGTAAGGACCTACATATCTAGTACTGAGCTTCCCTTTCTTTCCAAATCTCATCACCCCTTCATAGGTGATACTTTTAGGAAAACCCAATCATCGATCTCAAACTCTAAGTCCCTTCTCCTCACATCTGTATAGGACTTATAACGACTTTGAGTTGTCATAAGTTTATCTATGATGAGCTGAACTTATTCCATAGCTTCATGAACCGAATCTAGCCTAATCAATGTTGCTTCACCTACTTCAAACCAACCAATCGGAGATCTGCATCTACGCCCGTATAATGCCTCATAAGGGGACATCTGAATACTTGAATGATTAACTATTATTATAGGCGAATTCTATGAGAGGTAGGTGATCATCCCAACTACCCTTCAAATCAATCACGTAAGCTCTCAACATATCCTCTATGGTCTGAATGGTACACTCTGCCTGACCATCCATCTGTGGATGAAATACTGTGCTGAGATTTACCTGAGTACCAAGACCTTTCTGAAATGATCTCCAGAAATGAGAGGTAAATTGAAGAGCTCTATCTGAGATGATAGAAAAAGGAACCCCATGCAATCTGACTATCTCATTAATGTATAGTTTAGCATAATCCTCCACTGAATCTGTAATCTTGACAACTAACAAGTAAGCCGATTTAGTAACTCTGTCTACTATCATCCAAATGGAGTCATACTGTCTGTGAGTACGAGGTAAACCCGTAATTAAGTCCATGTTTATCACTTCCCACTTCCATGTATGAATATTAATCTCTTGATTCATACCTCTTGGTTTCTGATGTTCTACCTTAACCTGTTGACAATTAGGACACTTAGCCACAAAATCTACTATGTCCCTCTTCATGTCGTTCCACCAAAAGACTTCCTGCAGGTCACAGTACATCTTAGTGGCACTTGGATGATTGGAATACCTGGAGTTATGAGCTTCGGTAAGGATCTGATGTCTTAACTCACCATCCTTAGGAACACATAAGCGACCCTGGTAACGAAGCACACCATCTCCCCCTTGGGAAAAAACCTCAACTTTCTGCTAATGAACTGCATCTTTCAACTGAAGTAGTACAGGATCACTATCTTGTTTTTCCTTAACCTTCGCTACCAATGAAGATTCAGATCTATTCTGAACTATCACAACACCATTTGACGTGTCTGTAAGACCAACTCCTAAGCGAGCAAGCAGGTGAACATGTTTTGCTAATTCCTTTCTTTCTTCCTCAACATGTGCTACACTACCCATAGATAATCTGCTAAGAGAATCATCTACTACATATGCCTTACCTAGATGGTAAAGCACATTTATGTCATAGTCTTTCAGAAATTAAAGTCATCTCATTTGGTAAAGATTCAACTCTTTCTGGGTGAACACATATTGTTGGCTCTTATGATCTGTGAACACATCTACGTGAACAACATATAGGTAATATCTCCAAATCTTTAGGGAAAATACTATGACTGCAAGCTCGAGGTCATGAGTCGGGTAATTCTTCTCATGGACCTTAAGATATCTAGAAGCATAAGCTATGACCTTACCTCACTGCATCAACAGACAACCTAGGCCGACCCTGGATGCATCACAATAGATCACATAACCGTTTGAGCCATCCGGTACGGGCAAAATTGGAGTTGTAGTCAACCTAGTCTTCAGTTCTGCGAAGCTTTTCTCACACTCATCTGACCACTGAAACGTGACCTTTTTCTGAGTCAACTTGGTTAATGGAGAAGATATGGATGAAAATCCTTCAACAAATCTCCTGTAATAACTGGCCAAAGCCAAGAAACTTCTGATATCTGTTGGAGAGATGGGTCTGGGCCATTTCTTCATTGCCTCTATCTTCTGAGAATCCACTCGGATTCCTTCGCTATATACCACATGACCAAGGAAAGCGACCGATTGTAACTAGAATTTGCATTTGCTGATCTTAGCGAATAACTAGCGATCCTTGAGAGTTTGTAGAGCAACTCTCAAATGAGTCGAATGCTCCTCCTCACTCTGAGAATAAATAAAGATATCATCAATAAAGACGATAAAAAAGAAGTCTGAATACTATTTGAACACTCTGTTCATTAAGTCCATGAAAGCTATATTAGCATTTGTTAGTCTGAAATACATAACTACAAATTCATAATGACCATACCGAGTTTTGAAGGCTGTTTTCGAGATGTCACTATCTCTGACTCTAAGGTGATGATAACTAGATTTGAGGTCTATCTTTGAAAAATAACTAGCACCCTGAAGTTGGTTGAACGAGTCATCAATCCTGGGGATGGGGTATTTATTCTTGATGGTGACTTTGTTCAAATGACGGTAGTCAATGCACATTCTGAGAGAACCATCTTTATTTTTCACGAACAATACTGGAGCACCCCATGGAGAGATACTAGGTCTGATGAAGCCCTTATCTAAAAGTTCTTTTAGTTGTTCCTTCAATTCCTTAAGCTCAGCGGGAGCCATTCTGTAAGGAGGAATCAAAATAGGCAGGGTATCTGGAAGGAGATCTATTTTGAAGTCAATTTACCTTTCTGGAGGAACTCCCGAAAGATCTTCTCGAATCTCATTTACTACTGGGACTGCATCAAGAGTTAGGGTTTTAGAGTTTAAATCCTTAACCCGAACAAGATGATAGACAAACCCTTGGGAAATCATCTTTCTAGCCTTAAGGTATGAGATAAATTGACCAATAGGCACTGAGCTACTACCCTTCCATTCTACGACTGACTCATTTGGAAACTGAAACCGAATGAACCTAGTTCTACAATCGACTGAGCCATAACATGAATGTAACCAATCCATGCCTAGAATGATATCGAAATCTACTATTTCTAACTCTACAAGATCTGCTAAGGTGACTTTCTAAGAGACTATGATAGGGTAATTTCTGTATACCCATCTAACTATAATTGGGTCACCAACTGGAGTAGAGACTGAGAAGGGTTCTGAAAGAGTTTCTGGACTGACACTGAAATTTACTGCTATATAGGGAGTTACAAAGGAAAGAGTAGCCCCTGGATCGAACAATGTATAAACATTTAAATGAAAGACTCATAACATACCATTGAACAGATAAGGAGAATCTTCCTGGTCCTAGTGAGCCTCGAGAGTATACAACCTATTCTGACGCTGACCGTCACCTGTACCAGATGAAGCACCCTACTGAGTTGGGCGACCTGCTAATGCTGCTGGAACAATAGACTGAGCCCTATTATTGTTACCTCATTTCCCCTGCCTAGTAGAAGGGCAATCCTTCAACCTATGGCTAGACTTACTAGACCCAAAACACCCTTCCTTGTCTACAAGACACTCGCCCGGATGGTTCTTACCACACTTAGGACAAGTTGGGAAAGTCCTGTTACTTGAAGTACTCCCTTGAGACATAGAACCTGATGCCTTACCTTTCTAATCCTGTCGAAACCTAGGGTATGAAGCACTAGATGATGAAGGTGCTGGGGTTGTAGACCTCTACTGAAACTGTGAGCGATTTCCACCACCCAATTTCTTCTTAGAGTATTCATAGTTCCCTATTCTAGCCTTCTTTTTGTCCTTAGACATTTCCCTAATCTTGTCCCCCTCAACCTGCTTTGAACGAGTCATAAGCCTAGAGATATTTATATCCTCTATCAGCATAGCATTTCTGCACTCTGTCTTCACCAAGTTGGATACCCCAAATAAAAACTTACTCATACGTGCCCTTGGATCGACAACCATATGTGGAGCATACCTGGAGAGTTGAGTGAACTTCAGTTCGTACTCTTGGACTGACATTGTACCTTGTCTCAAATTCTTAAACTCTTGAGCTTTAGCTTCCCTCAACTCTCTCGGGAAGAACCTGTCCAGAAAAGCTCCAGTAAAACACTCCCAAGTCACAACAGCTGCATCCAGACCCTTGTTTTCTTTCCACTGAGTGAACCAAATGTGAGCCACATCCTTAAGCTGGTAGGATGCCAACTCTACCCTATTATTACCGGTCAGTTGTATCATTCCAAAGATTTTCTTAAGCTCATCAAAGAAATTATGGGGGTCCTCACCAACCTGCGACCCTAGGAACTCAAGTGGATTCATCCGAACAAAATCTTAAACCCTAGCTGCAACTGACCCATTATTAGGTTTTGCAGGAACTGGAGCATGCTGATTGTTCTAGTTGTCCACACTCTAAGCCAAGAGCTAGATAACATTCCGAAACTCTGCATTCGAAACCTCATGGTTTGGGACTAGAGGAACTGCGTTAGCATTGCATGCATTAGCATTGCGTGCATTAGTATTCCATGTATTAGCATTTTGTATGTATGCTCTACGAGGAGGCTTGATCTGAAATGCATAACGATAGATTAGAACGAGAATTTACATCATACCTCATGCATGATAAGAGTAGCAAGAAAGTGAAGTTTATCCTAAAACACTTCGTACCCTCCCTCTTATTAGATGTGGTGCACTTCACACCCATGAAAGAGACTGTACTTAGTACGGCTTTCAAACATCCTAGGACTCTAAACCTAAAGCTCTGATACCAAGTTTTTCACTCCCCGAGGCTACCCCCTTGACGTAAACACAGGACCTAGGATCACGAGTGATCCCAAGCTAACCCTGTCTAGCATAACATAAGCATACTGACATTATCTAAGAAAACAAGAACTAATGTGGAAGCCTAAACAATAGTTAACTGAATGTGGGGAACAACCAATACTAATCTGAATATATATAAATAATATCTAAGAGTTTAGTGATATTGAAAAATCACTTAAAAACTAAAGCTGAGTTTAGCACTATATCTGAAAATCCTCTAACTAGCTAGAGTTACTGGGATATGTCCCCATCTAACCCTAACTAAAACGGAAATAAGAGACTGAAATGGAAAACATGTCTATTATCCTTGACGTATGAGGGCTCGCCACTGAAGGTGCTGGATAAGGATCGGGAACCGATATAGGTGTGAGCTGGATGCTGAATACCTCAACCTACATCATGAAAAGATGTAGTGTAGAGTATGCGTTAGTACTTGGAATGTACTAAACATGCACAATATAGATAATAGCTAAACAAAATATATAAGCTGAACAATGCATAACTGAGCAATGATATAATCTGAACAAAATGATAATACTGAAACATACTGAAAACTGAACTAAATGCGATGACCAAGTACTAACCATGAACAAAACATGCTGAGACTGAATACTGAAGTAAAAACCAAAAATCTGGTCAAATGCACTAAAGTTTGACTGTGGGAGCTACTATTAACCAATATAAAACCACGTGAGCTAAATGCGGAGTCTGATTTATATGCCCCATCGAGAGGACCCAATATACCTTGCAAGAGGTATAAAGTCATGATTGGTGTGATCACAAATTTTGATGCCCATGGAGGGGACTTATAAACCTACAAGGGCACGTAGTTTTGGAACTATAAGGGTACGCTGAACCCAAGTCCAACTCGGTGCTAAGCCTACTCCTAATTGGAAATGTGCATGACATAACATAATTGAAATACTAGATAGCTCAATATTTCTGACATGCAAATCTGAGAATGCAACATTTATGTACTGACAATGAAACATTCGAAACTGGAGCATGTATATCTCTTTAACTGAGCTAGCAGGTGTAATTTATGAACTAAAAGAATCTACCCAACTAGGGTTTTGAGTTTCATGCAAGGAACTAAGCAATTATTCCACAAAAACATGATAATCTGATTCAGAACACTATAGCAGCTAAACCACAACAATTCTCCAAGGTTTTAGAAACCCTAAGTCTAAACAAGATATAGATAATCAAGAATCCGACTGAATTCTAGGGACCTAGTGGATGAAAGGAACCCACTAGTGAAATCTCACATACCTGCTGACGAAATCTACGAAGAATTTCTTTGATTTCAGGGATGGAACTGAAGAAAACCTGTTGCGTGTTCTTGAGGGGTTTGGTTGACTCTTTCCCCTCTTTTGCTCTAAGTTTAGGTGTCCAACGCATAAGGGAAATGATCAAAACGACCTTAACTTAAATCTGACGAGGGCTGACCACGGAGCAACTAATGTTCCATCGTTGGGACCACGGCCCGTCAAGTGGGTCGTGGTTCTTGGTTAGAGTCTACTGGTTTAGGGCCCTTCCCTCTATGGTCCACTTCACAGACCGTGTGAAGGATCATGGTTCGTGAAGGCCACCGTGGTCTTTCACTTGGGCTAGGGGATTACTGGCTCAGCTTCATGAGCCTCACCATGGACCGTCATCAAGTCCACGACCTATGGAGGGCACCGTGGTTTGATGGATGGGCCTGGTTGGTTCTACCTAGCTTACACGAGCTTTCCCATAACTCGTGGGGTGGTCCACGGCCCGTGAAGGCTCCCGTGGTCCACCACTTCTGGGTGGGTGTGAGTCACAGGCATGTCAACGGACCGTGGTTCCTTTCATGGTCCGTGAACCCTAGTGTGGTTCACCAATTTCTTCTGTTTTTCTACTGCGAAGTCTAGGTCTGATTTTTAAGGAGTTACATGGAATGTTGTCTTTACTTCTTTTGTTCTATTTATTATGGTATGCGTGCTAAGTGGCTTGTATGGGTTATCTCGGGGTCCTATATGCCATTATACATCTAGGGGGTACCTTTGGGTCGTGACAAACTTCGTAATCAGAGCACAAGGTTTAGAATGGTCATAGGATGTTTCATAAGCCACGTCGAGTAGAGCCTTGTTCATGAGTGTGAAGCGCGCCATATTTATGAATGAGAGGCTACAAGAGGATTAGGAAACTCCACCTCTTTCATTACTCTAAAGTCGTGCGATAGAGTTTAACTCTATATGGTCTCTCTCCTAATCCTTATGCGATGATTTACACGATATGGCTACTCGAAGATCTTATGCTGGAAGGAATGTGAGGGAGAATGCAGAACAAAAAGCTCCTCCCCATGCTCCTCAAGTTCCAATCAATCATTTGGCCGAGCAAGTGACTAATGCGGAGCTTAAGGCTGATTTTCAAGTATTGGCTCATGACGTGACAACCCAAACCAACAAGGAGGTTGCAATTCCCATGAACCCAAATGTGGGTATGACAACATCTAGAGTGAGGGACTTTACTAGGATGAATCCTCCGGAGTGTCATGGTTCTAAGGTTGAGGAAGATCCTTAAGAGTTCATTGATGAGGTTTATAAGGTCTTGATGATCATGGAAGTGACATCGGTAGAAAAGGCAGATTTGGCTGCTTATCAACTAAAATGTGTTGCTCAAACTTGGTTCAACCAATGGAAAAAAGGGAGACCGGAAGATGCGGGTCCTCTTGATTTGGAGAAGTTTAAGGCCACTTTTCTTGATAGGTTCTTTCCCCTTGAGATGAGGGAAGCAAAGCTTCTTGAGTTTATTAACTTCGTTAATGAAGTATGATTGTGAGGGAATATGCTTTGAAGTTCACACAATTGTCTAAATATGCTCCAACAATGGTTGTCGATCCTAGGGCAAGGATAAGTAAGTTCATTTCAAGTGTCTAAAATGGTGGTTAAGGTATGCCATACCGCCATGCTCATTAATGACATGGGCATTTCTCGTCTCATGGTCCATGCTAAATAGATTGAAGAGGAAAAACTTAAGGAAAAGTCTAGGAAGAAAAAGAAGGCCAAAATTGGTGATGGTAATTTCTCTCATGCAAGGTCCGATGGACATGGTTGTCCTAGGTTTCTACAAAGGTTTTCCGGTCAAGGTTCCTCCAATACTCCTCCTAAGTTCAACAAATATAGGGTGTCTAACCCTAATCCTCTAGGAGGGAATGGTAGTGGATCTTCATTGCCTATGTCTACTTGTGCGAGGTGTGGAAAGAATCACGAGGGTAAGTGCCTAGTTGGCACATATAGTTGTTTCTGTAATGGAAAGAGTGGTCATAAGATGAGGGATTGCCCAATGCTTACAGCAGAAGCAAGAGAGGGCAAGCAAGCTCCTCCTAGTGGTTTGGGTTCCAATGCTCCCAAGCAAAAACAATTCTATGGACTTCAAACTCGTGGTGAACAAGAGGGTTCTCTAGATATGGTTACCAGTATGTTACGTTGAAAGTCTTCCAACTTGATTTTTATGATTTACTTGATCTCGGTGCTACCTTTTCTTTTGTGACTCCATATGTGGTTATGAGGTTTGATGTTCTTCTGGATGTGTTGTTAGATCCTTTTTCTGTCTCTACTCCTGTTGGTGATTCTATTATGGATAAGAAGGTCTATAGAAAATATCTCGTCTCTTTGTCCCATAGAGTTACTCTTGTTGAGTTGGTAGAGCTTGATATGCTAGCTTTTGATGTTATCATTGGTATGGATTGATTGCACTCATGTTATGCTTTTATTGATTGTAGAACTCGTGTAGTCAAGTTTCAGTTCCTAAATGAGCCTATCCTAGAGTGGAAAAGGGGGAAATTATATGCCTAAGGGTCAGTTTGTCTCTTGTCTTAAAGATAGAAAGATGATTTCTAAGGGGTGCATTTACTATTTAGTTAGGGTAAGGGATTTGGATTCCAAAACCCCTACTCTTGAGTCAGTCCCCGCTGTTAATGAGTTCCCGAAAATGTTCCTAGGTAATTTATCCGATATTCCTCCCAAAAGGGAAATAGAGTTCAGTATTGACCTTCTCCCAGATACACAACCTATTTCTATTCCTCCATACCGTATGGCTCCAGTAGAACTTACGGAGTTGAAGGAACAATTGAAAGATTTGTTGGATAAGGGTTTCATCCACTCGAGCATCTCTCCATGGGGAGCTCAGTTTTGTTTGTTACAAAGAAAGATGGTTCCCTTCGTATATGTATTGAATATCGTCAGTTGAACAAGGTGACCATTTAGAATGCGTATCCTTTTCTGAGGATAGATGATTTGTTTGACCAACTTCAAGGAGCGGGTTAGTTTTCTAAGATTGATCTTCGATCGGGTTATCACCAATTGAGGGTGAAGGAAGATGATATTCTGAAGACGGATTTTCGAACTCGCTATGGTCATTATGAGTTTTTGGTAATGTCGTTTGGGTTTACTAATGCTCCGGTGTCGTTTATGGATTTGATTAATAGGGTGTTTAGACAGTACCTCGACATGTTTGTGATTGTGTTCATTGATGATATATTGATCTATTCAAGGAGTGAGAACAAGCATATTGATCATTTGAGGATCATGTTGCAAATTCTTAAGGACCAACAACTTTTTGCCAGGTTTAGTAAATGCGAGTTTTGGTTAAGGTCTGTAGCTTTTCTTGGTCATATTGTTTCAAGTAAGGGCACTGAGGTAGATCCTAAGAAGATGGATGCAATCAAGAGTTGGCCTAGACCTTTATCCCTTTTGGATATTAGAAGTTTCTTGGGTTTAGCTGATTACTACAAAAGGTTTGTTGAGGGTTCTCTTCGATTGCCTCTCCTTTGACGGCTTTGACACAAAAGAATGTTAAGTTCATATTGTCTGAAGTGTGTGAGAAGAGTTTTCAAGAATTGAAGGATAGACTTACTTCCGCTCCGGTGTTGACTTTACCAGAAAGGAACGATGGTTTTATGGTTTATTGTGATGCCTCTAGAATTTGGTTAGGGTGTGTGCTTATGCAAGATGGGAAAGTTATTTCATATGCCTCAAGGCAAGTTAAGATTCATGAAAAGAATTACCCTACCCATGACCTTGAATTAGCGGGGGTGGTTTTTGCCTTAAAGATTTGGAGACATTATTTGTATAGTGTTCATGTAGATATGTTTACTGACCACAAGAGTTTGCAATATGTGTTTAATCAGAAGGATCTAAATCTTTGACAAAGAAGGTGGCTAGAATTATTGAAAGATTATGGCAGGAGTGTTCTCTATCACCCCGGTAAGGCTAATATAGTGGCAGATGCTCTTAGTTGGCTATCTATGGGTAGTGTTGCTCATATTGAAGAAGATAACAAAGAGTTGGTTTGATATGTTAATAGATTGGCCCAGTTGGGTGTTCAGTTAGTGGACTCCACCAAGGGTGGTGCTATGGTTCACAACAACTCGAAATCATTTTTTGTGGCGGATGTGAAAGCCAAGCAAGATCTTGATCCAATTTTGGTTGAATGAAAAGAAGTGGTTCTTAAGAAATCCATTGAGGCTTTCTCCTAAGGGGGATATGGTGTACTTAGATATCAAGGTCGTTTGTGTGTTCCTAATGTTGATGACTTGAGGGAACAAATCTTGTCAGAAGCCTATAGTTCTCGGTATATATTAACTTGGGAGCCACCAAGATATACCATGATTTTTGGGAGGTCAATTGGTGGAATGGGATGAAGAAGGACATTGTGGAATTTGTGATTAAGTGTCCTAATTGTCAATAGGTGAAAGTTGAGCATCAGAGACCGAGAGGTTTATCCCAACACATTAGCATTCCTACTTGGAAGTGGGAAGATTTGAACATGGACTTTAGTGTTGGATTGCCTCGCATCCGGTGACAACATGACTCGATTTGGGTTCTAGTAGATCGGATGACGAAATTGGCTCATTTTATTCCCATCAAGGTTTCCTATTTAGTGGAGGATTATGCTAAGTTGTACTTGAGAGAGATGGTAAAGTTGCATGGAGTGCCTTTGTCCATTATTTCCGATCGTGGTACCCAATTCACTTCCCTATTTTGGAAGTCTTTCCAAAAAGGTCTTGGTACTCGTGTTAAGCTTAGCACAACCTTTCATCCCCAATCCGATGGGCAAGCGGAGCGTACTATCCAAACTTTGGAATACATGTTGAGAGCTTGTGTGATTGATTTTAAGGGTAATTGGGATGACCATTTGCCATTGACTGAGTTTTCTTATAACAATAGATATCACTCAAATATTAATATGGCTCCATTTGAGACATTGTTTGGTAGGAGGTGTAGATCTCTTATAGGTTTGTTTGAGGTGGGTGAAGTTTCCCTAATAGATCCCGAGTTAGTTCACGAAGCCATAGAGAAGGTTCGACTTATTAGAGAAAGGTTGAAAACGACTTAAAGTCAGCAAAAGTCGTATGTCGATGTAAGAAGAAGAGATCTTGAGTTTGATGTTCATGATTGGGTTTACTTGAAAATTTCACCCATGAAGGGTGTAATGAGGTTTGGTAAGAAAGGGAAGCTTAGTCCTCGTTATGTAGGCCCATATTAGATCTTGAGACATGTTGGTAAGGTTGCTTATAAACTAGATTTTCCCAATGAGTTGGCATCGGTGCACCCGGTTTTCCATGTATCTATGTTGAATAAATGTGTTGGTGATCCAAAATCCATAGTTCCCTTAGAAGGTTTAGGAGTTAAGGAGAATCTTTCTTATGAAGAAGTTCCGGTTGAGATTTTAGACCGTTAAGTCAAGAAGTTGAGAAATGAAGAAGTGTCTTCCATGAAAGTGTTGCGGAGGAATCAATTAGTTGAGGGTGCTACTTGGGTGGCCGAGGCTGATATGATGTCCTAATATCCTCATCTCTTTCCTTCTACTCCTACTCTAGCTTGAGGTAATGAGTTCCTTATGGTTTGTTCTTTGTTTTGGAGTTATGTGTCTTGAATGTTTCCATGATTTCCTTATTATGCATGATTAATTAAAAGTTTAAGTTTTGAGAAAATGAGTCAATTTGATTGATTTCTACATGTTTATGTGCATTGAGTACGGGTTGCATATAGACTTTATGATGTGATGTTTTGTAATGTGCTGAGCTTAGAGTTGATGTTTCCTCCTCGGATATGTGTATTGCATGCATGATGGGCTGTTAGTTTTAGTTCCACCCCTCTTATGATGTTTTGATTACGTCCTAGCTTGGAGTCTATATTTACTTAGTTTATCTCCTACTCTTTTCATACTAGCTTGAATCTCATTCCAGGACGAATGATCCCAAGGGGGAGATATTGTAACACCCCAGATTCAAGAAGGGCAAGACATAATTTTTTAGAAGTTATCGGTGCCATCCGACAGAGGCAACCCACGTCCCGTGGATAGGACTACGGACCGTAGGTGTGGTCTGTGGTTGGTCACCCCAATTCAGACAAAAGTCGAGACCCATGGCCTGACCAACGGACCGTCGGTGGGTCCACAGTCTATGGTCGAGGGTCCGTAGGTCAGGACCCCTATAATTAGGTTTTTGACCATGGTCGACAGACGTGCAGGACGAACCGTCAGTCAGACCACGGTCCGTCGATCAGGGTCCCTAGGTTGTGAATTCGACAGTTATTTTAAGGGCAGTTGGGTCTTTTCCTAATTATTTTATCCATATACTATATTGTTTTACCCTTCATCTATAGACATATATAAGTGATTCCAACCCCCAAATTAGTTTAAAATTCACCAAAAAGAAGAACAAGTCCCCTCTCCAAATTATTTCTCTCTCTAGAAAGCTTGAAGAAGAAGGATTCAACCTAGGGTTTCAAGTCAAGTCTCCTTCCATCTATCGAAGATAAGAAATTGGATTAAATGTATTATAGTTTTCATCCATGGATTCCTTCCATTCATGTAGTTCCCAAATTCTCCTATTTTCAAAGTTAGAAATTTCCAATTGAGTTAGGTTTTTCTTCAATTGCCATGGGTTCTCTTGATTATTGATTTAAATAATTGAATTATGATATTTTATGCATGAATTGAAGAAATACTATGATTTTATGATGATTCCCCTATGAACCCGTGTAATCCCCATGTTTTTCAAGTTATGATCATATGATGTGGGATTTTGATTATGAAGGAAAAGTTTTATGAAATAAAGCATGTATTGATAGAATTACATGAATTGATGATGAAATCCATATCTCACCCATGTTTTCTAAATGTTGATGATTGAAAGTGAGTTTTGAACCTTGAAAGGTAAATTATGGAATTATGCATGTTCTTATGAAAGCTATGCAAATGTTTTAAGGATGCATTGAGAGTAAAGTATCAATGATGATGTTGTTGTTGAAAGGATTTTCTCATATACACATGAAAGTATGATGTGAAAGGTTTTCTCACCTAATAAGGATTCTAAGGTTGAAAGGTCTTCTCACCTAAATGAATCAAAGATTAAGAGCTATTCTAATGAAACCTAGCTTGGATTGGTTATTGAATGATACCTTTCCATGTATGATTTATGACCTAGCTTGGTTTGGCAATATGACGTGCCCTTCCATGGATAATAATAACAAGTAAGAAATGACTATTCCGTGAGATTTATGCTTAGCACCACAAAAGATATTGAGATGGAAGCTCTCCCATTAGTAGAGGCCGAGTTTCTAGAAACATTTTCCTTATCCCTTACCGATGTGCCCCCATAGGATGATTGTGTAGATATACATTAGCTAGTTGATCCACCTAAGCTAGAAGTTCATGGTCCTTACCTTGGCAAGTAGGACAATCCTTTTCGGTGTGGGAGACACCGGGGGATCATGTTATAGCTCACATGGTCTCTAAGTCGGTTAAGGCTAATTCCCACAATAATAATGAACTAAGGTTCCTTCCAGAAGTATCACACATGTGTTCAAAGGCTTTAAAGATGATAGCTTGCATTGACCATGTTTCATGTCTTATGTTTTCTAACCCTTTTATATCATTATTTAGCTTGGTCAATTGCATGTCATGAAATGTCCTATTTTATCCTGATTTTAAATGTTTTATGCATAGCTATCATACTTGGTACATTGTTTTGTACTAATGCATACTCTTGTCTACATTTCCCCAAATGTAGGGTCCGACAGTCATGTTTTTCAATTTCGTGGCTAGTGGTTGATTATGAGGTTCTGAGCTTTGGTGAGTCATCATGCTTCGAGGACGGATATTCGTTGTTTCAGTTTTCTTTGATATTTCCAGTTTTGGACATGATGTATAAGCCAGGACCAATTTCATTCTATTGTACTAGATGGCTAATGAGACAAGTCTTTTAGACTTCTTCTTTACTTTTATAAAACTTTGGACTTGAAATGCTGTCTTTATTTCTTTTGTTTTATTTCTTATGTTATGAGTGCTAAGTGGTTTGTATGGGGTCTCTCGGGGTCCTATAAGTCATGTTACATCTAGGGGGTACCCCTGGGTCTTGACATATAGTAACCGGCTGAACCCAAGAAACTTCTAATATTTGAAGGGGATAGAGGTCTAGGACAACTCTTAACCGCATTTGTCTTCTTAGGATCTACCTCAATACCCTTACCGGAAACAATATGCCCAAGAAAAGCCATGGACCTTAGCCAAAACTCACATTTGCTAAACTTTGCAAAGAGTTATTGGTCCTTGAGGACATGCAACACAATCCTAAAATGAGTTGTGTGCTCATCTTCACTCCTCGAATAGACCACTATATCATCAATGAACACAATCACAAACATGTCAAGGTATTGTCTGAACACCCTATTCATAAAATCCATAAATGCCACCGGATCATTAATCAGCCCAAATGACATCTACCGAGTTTGAAAAGCTATCTTTGGTATGTCATCTTCCTTCACCCTCAATTTGTGATAACCCGACCGGAGGTCGATCTTAGAGAAGTAATTTTCTCCTTGAAGTTGGTCAAACAAATCATCTATCCTTGGAATAGGATAATTATTCTTAATGGTAACCTTGTTCAATTGTCAGAATTCGATACACATACGAAGCAAACCATCTTTCTTTCGAACAAACAAAACTGGAGCACCCTATAGAGAGATACTTGGTCGGATGAAACCCTTATCAAACAAATCTTTCAATTGCTCTTTTAATTCTTTAAGTTCTGTTAGAGCCATACAATAATGAAGAATAGAAATAGGTTGCATATCTGGGAGAAGGTCAATACCAAAGTCTATTTCCCTTTTAGGAGGAATACCAGATAAATCATCAGGAAACACTTCTAGAAACTCATTTACAACAGGGACTGACTCAAGAGTAGGGGTCTCAGAATCCATAGCCCTCACCCTAACTAGATGGTAAACACAACCCTTCGAAATCATCTTTCTAGCTTTAAGACAAGAGACAAACTAACCCTTAGGCATAAAATTTCCCCCTTTCCACTCTGGGATAGGTTTATTTGGAAACTGAGAGTTGACTACACGGGTCCTACAATCAATAGAAGAGTAACATGCATATAACGAATCCATACCAAGTATAACATCAAAATCTAGCATAACAAGATCTACAAGGTCAACATGAGTGAATCTATGGGGTTAGGAGAGGGACACTTTCTATAAACCTTCTTAGCCACGACAAAATCACCAATAGGAGTATAGACAGAAAAAATGATCTAACATCACATCCGGAAGAATATCAAACCTCATTTCCACATATGGTGACACAAAAGACAAGGTAGCACCGGGGTCAAGTAAAGCATAAACATCCAGTTGAAAGACTTTCAACATACCGGAAACCACATTAGGAGAACCCTCTTGATCATAACGAGTCTGAAGTGCATAGAACCGGTTTTGCTTCTGACCTCCACTAGCACCCGATGAAAGGTTAGGTTAAGCCCTTTGACGACTATATTCATCATTCTTAGCAACCGAAGGGCAATCCCTTAACTTGTGGTCCATCTTACCACAACCAAAGAAAGTCTTGGAACCCCCGAGACATCTACCCTTATTCTTTCTTTCCACACATAGCATAAGTACGCAATGAAGATCCACTACCATTTCCTCCTTGAGGATTAGGGTTAGGCACCCTATCTTTGTTGAACATAAAAAAGGAACATTGGAGGAACCTTGGCCAGAAAACCTTTATCGAAAACTTAGAACTGCCATGTCCATCAGACCTTGAATGTGAGAAGTTACCATCACCGGTTTTAGCCCTCTTTGCCTCCCTATACCTTTCCTTAAGTTTATCCTCTTCAATTTGTTGTGCTTGAACCCTGAGACGAGAAATGTCCATATTATTGATAAGCCTATGGTATGACATTCCTTAACCATCCTCTCGACACTCCCAAAACAAACTTACTCATCCTTGCCCTATGATCGACAACCATAGTAGAAGCATATCGAGATAATTGCATGAACTTCAAGGCATATTCCTTCACACTCATATTTCCTTGAAGAAGGTTGATTAATTCAAGAATCGTTTCCTCCCTCTCTTCAAGGGGAAAGAACCTATCAAGAAAAGCAATTTTGAACTTTTCCTAATCTAGAGGACCCGTATCAACTGTTCTTCCTTCTTTCTATTGGTTGAACCATATTTGAGCAACACCCTTAAGTTGGTAAGCGGCCAATTCTGGCTTTTCCACCAGTGTCACTCCCATGATCATAAACACCTTATACACCTCATCAATGAACTCTTGAGGGTTTCCTCAATCATAAAACCATGATAATCTAGATGATTCATTCTAGTAAAGTCTCTCACTCTAGTTGTCATCGTACCCATATTTGAGTTCATGAGAGCCACAACCTCCTATTGGCTTGGGCCGTCATGGCTTGAGCCGAAACTTGAAAAGAAGCCCTAAACTCTACATTAGTGTCTTACTTGGCCAAAGGATAGACTGAAATGTGAGGAGCTTGAGGAGGAGCCTCTTGATTCATATTCTCTCTCTCATTCCTTTTAGCATATGCCTTCGAGTTGCCATATCCTGTAGAGTATAGGGTAAGTATTAGGAGAGAGATATTATAGAGTGAAACTCTATCGCACGGCTATAGGGTAATGAAAAAAGTGGAGTTTCCTAAACATTTTATCACTTCTTAATCATAACTGTGGTGCATTTCACATTTATGGACGAGACTCTACTCGATGTGGCTTAAGAGACTTCCTAGGACCTTTCTAAACCAAGATTGTCATGACCCAAGGTAACCCCCAGGCGTAACATGACATATAGTACCCTGAAAGGCCCCCTACAAGCCACTTAGCATTCATCATACAAGATAATAGAACATCAAAGATTTAAAAGACAGTTTCAACATATAAAAGTTTTATAGAGAAAAGTGGAAGTTTAAACATCATCTCAAGCCATCTAGTACATAAGATTGATCTATATGTAGCCTGTACATAGAGTTTGAAAACTGAAAGTAAAGACAAAAAGGAAATGGAGGTGCGAACCTGTAAGGTCCCTAGCCATGAAAGTGCGAATCTTGAAGGTTGGACCCTACATTTTTGGGAAATCGAGGCAAGAGTATGCGTTAGTACAAATATGTACTATGTATGATAGACATGCATAAAACATTTGAAAACATGCTTAAAGAGATATATATATTTTATGGTGTGCAATGACCAAACTAAAACGTGAGACAAGAGGTTAAAAGATATAAGTCATAAAACATGGTCAATGCAAGTGGACTTCATTTTAAAACACATGTGAGATACTTCTTGAAGTAACCTTACTTCATCATATCTTGCTAGTGGGTGGTAGCCTTAACTGACATATAAGACCATGTTAGCTATTAACATGGAATTCGATTTCTCCCACACCGAAAAGGGTTGTTCGACTTTCCAAGGTAATAACCATGAACTTCTAGTTTATGTGGATCCACTTGCTTATGTCTATCTAGACAATCCTATGTTGGAACATAGTTATGGGACACGGGTAATCTCCACTTGTACACTCAATACTAAGCTTAACTTCCATGGAATAGTTCTTAATCATATTCATCTGATATTTTAAAGGAGCATGGGTAATCGCCTCTTGTCATTGCATCATTTGACATGGGTAATCACCTCTTGTATTTCAATAGAGAGTATGGGTAATCACTTATTTACTCAACATTAGAAGAGATCCTTAACATTGGTTCATTTTAGGTGAGAAACCTTTCAACCTTAAGAATCATTTTTATCTAAGATTATCCTTTCACAATCACGTTTTCATGTGTATTGTAACACCCCGTATCCAAAAATAGAGATTTCAGATTTCTGGTGTTACAGGTGGCATTCACGGACACCATCCACGGACCGTAGATGGACTCACGGTCTGTCCTGCAGGTCCGTGGTTCATGACAGAAAACTTCCCAGAACTCAGTCAGAAAATTGGCTAAGTCCCGACTCACGGACAGACCCACGGTCCGTAGATCAGACCACGGTCCGTGGATCAAGACTTCCCTTTCCTAGCCTCTTAGACAAAGTACAGTCGACCAGCACGGACCGTTATTCGATGCACGGTCCGTAGGTCTAATCGTAAGTTAGGGTCAACAGCCAGTTAGCTGAAAATTATTGATGGGTCAACTTCAGATGGTCATAACTTTTAGCACAAAAAGAATTGTGTGTCCCATAACCTATGATATGATATATAATTGAATTATCTTTCCAATGCCACCGAGTTTGCTAAATTCCGACCTCCGAGTAAAAATTTATGCTCGTTTTAGTGAAGCCCTGTCGGGCAGACTCGACCTACGGACCCAATCGACGGACCGTCGATTGATTGATGGACCGTAGGTTCAATCCGTCGATCACTCCGACAGAAGTTAATTCAGGGGTCTTTCGGTCTTTTCCAATTTTGATTAACCCCTAAGATACGTTGTTTAAACCCTAAATCATGAGGTTTTAGTCAGTTTAAGCCTAGAAACATAACTAGAACTTACCTTAGTCAAAATCATTAATCAAACTTAGAAAATTAGAAGCAAGAGAGGAGAAAAAGGTCAAGAACCCTAGTTCAAGA